>JBBPBX010019881.1:26155-43991 GCA_038048925.1 Garcialebias charrua | reverse complement strand
AAAAAAATTGACTTTTCGTATATGTTCAGGGGGCGTGGTGGAGCGGTGAACTTGGCGTACTCGCCGAAACAAACGAAACGCTATAACTTTGACATTTAAAGGTCTATTGACACCATGCTTTATCCTAGAATAATGAAACTTGGTACACATATGTATCTCATCAGGAGCTACAAAAAAGTCTCTTGGAGCAATGGTCCAAAGCCAACAGGAAGTCGGCCATTTTAGGTCAAAGTCACAATTTGGTCTATTTCATTTACGTCATATCTGAGCGAACTCGTCCTAGAGCTTTCGAGATCCAGGCGTCAAACTCGGTCAGCACTATCTTGAGGCATTGAAGGTCAAAAGTTATCAAAAGAATTTTTCTAAGTCAAAGCATGTGGGCGTGGCCTTAGGTCAAAGTCAAATTTGGTCTATTTCATTTACGTCATATCTGAGCGAACTCGTCCTAGAGCTTTCGAGATCCAGGCGTCAAACTCGGTCAGCACTACCTTGAGGCATTGAAGGTCAAAAGTTATCAAAAGAATTTTTCTATGTCAAAGCATGTGGGCGTGGCCAAGCCTCAAATATGGCCATTCTCCATGAAACATCAAGCTAAAATAACTTCCTAATATAAGCTCCCAGCTTCACCAAACTCACTGACATCGATCCTTGTTCACCCCCCTGCAGGATTCCATTGTAATACTTGGTGGGCGTGGCCTAATTCCTCAACAGCACCCTCTAGAATATTTAGAAAAAACAGCCCCCAGCCATGCTTTATCCCAGAATAATGAAACTTGGTACACATGTGTAGCTCATCAGGAGCTACAAAAAAGTCTCTTGGAGCAATGGTCCAAAGCCAACAGGAAGTCGGCCATTTTAGGTCAAAGTCACAATTTGGTCTATTTCATTGACGTCATATCTGAGCGAACTCGTCCTAGAGCTTTCGAGATCCAGGCGTCAAACTCGGTCAGCACTACCTTGAGGCATTGAAGGTCAAAAGTTATCAAAAGAATTTTTCTATGTCAAAGCATGTGGGCGTGGCCAAGCCTCAAATCTGGCCATTCTCCATGAAACATCAAGCTAAAATAACTTCCTAATATAAGCTCCCAGCTGCACCAAATTCACTAAGATCTATATTTATCCATCCCTCGACAGGACTGCAGTCCAATATGTAGTGGGCGTGGCCTGATTCTTCCAGAGCGCCCCCTAGAATTTAGTTTAAAAATCAGCCCCCAGCCATGCTTTATCCCAGAATTATGAAACGTGGTATACATGTGTAAATTGTCAGGACCTACAAAAAAGTCTCTTGGAACCCTGGTCCAAAACCAACAGGAAGTCGGCCATTTTGGATCAAAAGGTAGTTTTGGTCATAAATTTCACACCTTTCTGGTGGTTTAAAGCCACTCTATCTCTCACGCCCTTGACATAGTCAAGATGATCCTGTGCTAGAAGACAGATAATACATTGATCTGATGTGTTTTAAAACGCTTGAAGGTTTTGTTGGAGGATGTGGGCGTGGTTGTGGCAGCATGGCGAATACAAGACCAGCAGGCGATGCTAGAGCTCTGGAGTTTGCATGTGATTTTGAATATTTGGCAAATGCGCACCATGATCGCGACTGGGCGGACTAGCTAGAGTTCCCATGCTCACCACAATAAGGCCGGAGCGGCGCTAAGCTGCTTCGGGCCTCAACGCCGCTTGCGGCTTTAATTATTATTATTTTTATTCTAGTCCCTCTTTAAGTGGCTTTTTGGGGGCTTTATCATATATGAAAACTCACCAAATTTGGCGGACTCGTCAGGACTGGTGAAAAATTACATATTTTGGGGGCGTGGCAAAAATCGCCACAGAAACGGCTCAAGAGCGCCCCCTAGAAAATTTCAAAATACCCTCCGCATTGACTTAGTTTGACGTAGAATCGTGAAATTTGGTACACTTGTCCAACTCACCAAGATGCACAGAAAACCCTCTGGCACCAACGTTGTACGATAAATGGTAAGGCGGCCATTTTGGAATGATGACCAAATTTTTACACCTTTTTGGCCGTTTACAGCCTCCGCATTTGAACGAACTCCTCCTAGGGATTTCGCTCGATTTGGTTCAAACTTGGCCAGTTTCTTCATAAGGCACGGGGGAACAAACAATATCAAAATTGTGCGTTTTCATGAATGCTGAAGGGGCGGGGCCAGACGTCAAAGTTGGACATCTCGCCATGAAAAACGAAACGCTTACAGCTCTTACACGAAAAGAGTCTAATACATCAAACCTTCAGTGATTGACGCACATCCGGTCCCCTGCATTACTGAATGGTCAAATCATGACATCACTTAAGCCACGCCCCCTGACAACAGGAAGTGTAAAGTTTTACTTTGAAAGGTCCATATCGGACCCGTGTTACCTAATCAGCGTGACATTGTGTCCAGTGACTAAAGACATGTTGGTGTAACAAGCTTTCCAGCACTGTTCGTTTTGGGTGGAGCAAGTGGGCGTGGCGACATGGCGAAGTAAGACGTAACGCCATCACCATACGTTTGGATCTAAAATCCACAGATTTGATCTGAGGAGTACCAATATCAGTATGATCGATCATTGCCCACCCCTTGAACAGGTGTTTATGCTAATTAGCAAATTGCTACAGAAACGGCTCAAGAGCGCCCCCTAGAAATATTCAAAATACCCTCCGCATTGACCTTAGTTTGACGTAGAATCATGAAATTTGGTACACTTGTCCAACTCACCAAGATGCACAGAAAACCCTCTGGCACCAATGTTGTACGATAAATGGTAAGGCGGCCATTTTGGAACGATGACCAAATTTTCACCCCTTTTTGGCCGTTTACAGCCTCCGCATTTGAACGAACTCCTCCTATGAATTTCGCTCGATTTGGTTCAAACTTGGCCAGTTTCTTCATAAGGCACGGGGGAACAAATGTTATCAAAACTGTGCGTTTTCATGCATGCTGAAGGGGCGGGGCCAGACCTCAAAGTTGGACATCTCGCCATGAAAAACGAAACGCTTACAGCTCTTACACGAAAACTGTCTAATACATCAAACCTTCAGTGATTGACCCACATCCGGTCCCCTGCAAAACTGTATGGTCAAATCATGACATCACTTAAGCCACGCCCCCTGACAACAGGAAGTGTAAAGTTTTACGTTGAACGGTCCATATCGGATCCCTGTTACCTAATCAGCGTGACATTGTATCCAGTCACCGAAGACATGTTGGTGTAACAAGCTTTCCAGCACTGTTCGTTTTGGGTGGAGCAAGTGGGCGTGGTGACGTGGCGAAGTAAGACGTAACGCCGTCACCATACGTTTGGTTCTAAACTCCACAGATTTGATCTGAGGAGTACCAAAATCATTATGATCGATCATTACCCACCCCTTGAACAGGTGTTTATGCTAATTAGCAAATAGCCTCCATAGCGCCCCCTAGATTATTCAAACTGTTGTATCTCAGTGATACATCATCCGATCTGAACCAGATTTATTGTGCATCATCAGTGAGCCCTTGTGGACACATTGATATGGTGGGCTAACATATGACTCCAGAGCCCCCTAGATTATTCAAACTGTTATATCTCAGTGATACATCATCCGATCTGAACCAGATTTATTGTTCATCATCAGTGAGCCCTTGTGGACACATTGATATGGTGGGCTAACATTTGACTCAAGTGCGCCCCCTACATTATTTCTATAGTTATATCTCAGTGATACATCATCCGATCTGAACCAGATTTATTGTGCATCATCAGTGAGCCCTTGTGGACACATTGATATGGTGGGCTAACATATGACTCCAGAGCGCCCCCTAGATTATTCAAACTGTTATATCTCAGTGATACATCATCCGATCTGAACCAGATTTATTGTGCATCATCAGTGAGCCCTTGTGGACACATTGATATGGTGGGCTAACATTTGACTCAAGTGCGCCCCCTACATTACTTCTATAGTTATATCTCAGTGATACATCATCCGATCTGAACCAGATTTATTGTGCATCATCAGTGAGACCTTGTGGACACATTGATATTGTGGTTCAACATATGACTCCAGAGCGCCCCCTAGATTATTCAAACTGTTATATCTCAGTGAGACATCATCCGATCTGAACCAGATTTATTGTGCATCATCAGTGAGCCCTTGTGGACACATTGATATGGTGGGCTAACATATGACTCCAGAGCGCCCCCTAGATTATTCAAACTGTTATATCTCAGTGATACATCATCCGATCTGCACGAGATTTATTGTGCTTTATCAGTGAACACTTCGACACACATTGATAATGGTATGTAAATTTTTACTCCATAGCGCCCCCTATATTATTACTACAGTTATATCTTAGTGATACATTATCCGATCTGCACGAGATTTATTGTGATTCATCAGTGAACACTTCTACACACATTGATAATGGTATGTAAATTTTTACTCCATAGCGCCCCCTATATTATTACTACAGTTATATCTCAGTGATACATTATCCGATCTGCACGAGATTTACTATGCTTCATCAGTGAGACCTTGTGGACACATTGATATTGTTGTTTAACATATGACTCCAGAGCGCCCCCTAGATTATTCAAACTGTTATATCTCAGTGATACATCATCCGATCTGAACCAGATTTATTGTGCATCATCAGTGAGCCCTTGTGGACACATTGATATGGTGGGCTAACATTTGACTCAAGTGCGCCCCCTACATTATTTCTATAGTTATATCTCAGTGATATATCATCCGATCTGAACCAAATTTATTGTGAATAATCAGTGAGCCCTTGTGGACACATTGATATTGTGGTTTAACATATAACTCCATAGCGCCCCCTAGATTATTCAAACTGTTCTATCTCAGTGAGACATCATCCGATCTGAACCAGATTTATCGTGTATCATCAGTGAGACCTTGTGGACACATTGATATTGTGGTTTAACATGTGACTCCAGAGCGCCCCCTAGATTATTCAAACTGTTATATCTCAGTGAGACATCATCCGATCTGAACCAGATTTATTGTGCGTGTGCACCCCTGGTGCGGAGTAGACACGAGAGACTTCGAAATGGCGACCGAGCGGACGAGCTGGAGCTCGCGCGGTCGCCTCAATAAGGTCCGAGCGGCGCTAAGCTGCTTCGGGCCTCAATGCTGCTTGCAGCTTTAATTAGGCCCGAAGCAGCGAAGCGCTGCAAGGACCTATTGTAATTGTACTGTTTCTTATTTTTATTTTTTTTTTTTTTTTCTTCCCCCCAAAGAAGTGGCCTTTTGGAGGCTTTATCATATACGAAAACTCACCAAATTTGGCGGACTCGTCAGGACTGGTGAAAAATTACGTATTTTGGGGGCGTGGCAAAAATCGCCACAGAAACGGCTCAAGAGCGCCCCCTAGAAATTTTCAAAATACCCTCCGCATTGACCTTAGTTTGACGTAGAATCATGAAATTTGGTACACTTGTCCAACTCACCAAGATGCACAGAAAACCCTCTGGCACCAATGTTGTACAATAAATGGTAAGGCGGCCATTTTGGAACGATGACCAAATTTTCACCCCTTTTTGGCCGTTTACAGCCTCCGCATTTGAACGAACTCCTCCTATGAATTTCGCTCGATTTGGTTCAAACTTGGCCAGTTTCTTCATAAGGCACGGGGGAACAAACAATATCAAAATTGTGCGTTTTCATGAATGCTGAAGGGGCGGGGCCAGACGTCAAAGTTGGACATCTCGCCATGAAAAACGAAACGCTTACAGCTCTTACACGAAAAAAGTCTAATACATCAAACCTTCAGTTATTGACCCACATCCGGTCCCCCGCAAAACTGTATGGTCAAATCATGACATCACTTAAGCCACGCCCCCTGACAACAGGAAGTGTAAAGTTTTACGTTGAACGGTCCATATCGGACCCCTGTTACCTAATCAGCGTGGCATTGTGTCCAGTGACCGAAGACATGTTGGTGTAACAAGCATTCCAATACTGTTCGTTTTTGGTGGAGCATGTGGGCGTGGCGACGTGGCGAAGTAAGACATAACGCCATCACCATACGTTTGGTTCTAAAATCCACAGATTTGATCCGAGGAGTACCAAAATCAGTATGATCGATCATTGCCCACCCCTTGAACAGGTGTTTATGCTAATTAGCAAATCGCTACAGAAACGGCTCAAGAGCGCCCCCTAGAAATATTCAAAATACCCTCTGCATTGACCTTAGTTTGACGTAGAATCATGAAATTTGGTACACTTGTCCAACTCACCAAGATGCACAGAAAACCCTCTGGCACCAATGTTGTACGATAAATGGTAAGGCGGCCATTTTGGAACGATGACCAAATTTTCACCCCTTTTTGGCCGTTTACAGCCTCTGCATTTCAACGAACTCCTCCTAGGGATTTCGCTCGATTTGATTCAAACTTGGCCAGTTTCTTTATAAGGCACAGGGGAACAAATGTTATCAAAACTGTGCGTTTTAATGCATGCTGAAGGGGCGGGGCCAGACCTCAAAGTTGGACATCTCGCCATGAAAAACGAAACGCTTACAGCTCTTACACGAAAACTGTCTAATACATCAAACCTTCAGTGATTGACCCACATCCGGTCCCCTGCAAAACTGTATGGTCAAATCATGACATCACTTAAGCCACGCCCCCTGACAACAGGAAGTGTAAAGTTTTACGTTGAACGGTCCATATCGGATCCCTGTTACCTAATCAGCGTGACATTGTATCCAGTCACCGAAGACATGTTGGTGTAACAAGCTTTCCAGCACTGTTCGTTTTGGGTGGAGCAAGTGGGCGTGGTGACATGGCGAAGTAAGACGTAACGCCGTCACCATACGTTTGGTTCTAAACTCCACAGATTTGATCTGAGGAGTACCAAAATCATTATGATCGATCATTACCCACCCCTTGAACAGGTGTTTATGCTAATTAGCAAATAGCCTCCATAGCGCCCCCTAGATTATTCAAACTGTTGTATCTCAGTGATACATCATCCGATCTGAACCAGATTTATTGTGCATCATCAGTGAGCCCTTGTGGACACATTGATATGGTGGGCTAACATTTGACTCAAGTGCGCCCCCTACATTATTTCTATAGTTATATCTCAGTGATACATCATCCGATCTGAACCAGATTTATTGTGCATCATCAGTGAGCCCTTGTGGACACATTGATATGGTGGGCTAACATTTGACTCAAGTGCGCCCCCTAGATCATTCAAACTGTTATATCTCAGTGATACATCATCCGATCTGAACCAGATTTATTGTGTATCATCAGTGAGCCCTTGTGGACACATTGATATGGTGGGCTAACATTTGACTCAAGTGCGCCCCCTACATTACTTCTATAGTTATATCTCAGTGATACATCATCCGATCTGAACCAGATTTATTGTGCATCATCAGTGAGCCCTTATGGACACATTGATATGGTGGGCTAACATATGACTCCAGAGCGCTACCTAGATTATTCAAAATGTTATATCTCAGTGATTCATCATCCGATCTGAACCAGATTTATTGTGCATCATCAGTGAGCCCTTGTGGACACATTGATATGGTGGGCTAACATTTGACTCAAGTGCGCCCCCTACATTACTTCTATAGTTATATCTCAGTAATACATCATCCGATCTGAACCAGATTTATTGTGCATCATCAGTGAGACCTTGTGGACACATTGATACAGTATTGTGGTTCAACATATGACTCCAGAGCGCCCCCTAGATTATTCAAACTGTTATATCTCAGTGAGAAATCATCCGATCTGAACCAGATTTATTGTTCATCATCAGTGAGCCCTTGTGGACACATTGATATTGTGGTTTAACATTTGACTCAAGTGCGCCCCCTACATTATTTCTATGGTTATATCTCAGTGATACATCATCCGATCTGAACCAGATTTATTGTGATTCATCAGTGAACACTTCTACACACATTGATAATGTTATGTAAATTTTTACTCCATAGCGCCCCCTATATTATTACTACAGTTATATCTTAGTGATACATTATCCGATCTGCACGAGATTTATTATGCTTTATCAGTGAACACTTTGACACACATTGATAATGGTATGTAAGTTTTTACTCCATAGCGCCCCCTATATTACTACTACAGTTATATTTTAGTGATACATCATCCGATCTGCATGAGATTTATTATGATTCATCAGTGAACACTTCTACACACATTGATAATGGTATGTAAAATTTTTACTCCATAGCGCCCCCTGTATTATTACTACAGTTATATCTTAGTGATACTTTATCCGATCTACACGAGATTTATTGTGCTTTATCAGTGAACACTTCGACACACATTGATAATGGTATGTAAATTTTTACTCCATAGCGCCCCCTATATTATTACTACAGTTATATCTTAGTGATACATTATCCGATCTGCACGAGATTTATTATGCTTTATCAGTGAACACTTCGACACACATTGATAATGTTATGTACATTTTTACTCCATAGCGCCCCCTATATTATTACTACAGTTATATCTTAGTGATACATTATCTGATCTGCACGAGATTTATTGTGATTCATCAGGGAACACTTCTATACACATTGATAATGGTATGTAAATTTTTACTCCATAGCGCCCCCTATATTATTACTACAGTTATATCTCAGTGATACATTATCCAATCTGCACGAGATTTATTGTGCTTTATCAGTGAACACTTCGACACACATTGATAATGGTATGTAAATTTTTACTCCATAGCGCCCCCTATATTATTACTACAGTTATATCTTAGTTATACATTATCCGATCTGCACAAGATTTCACTTGATTTATTGTGATTCATCAGGGAACACTTCTACACACATTGATAATGGTATGTAAATATTTACTCCATAGCGCCCCCTATATTATTCAAACTGTTATATCTCAGTGATACATCATCCGATCTGAACCAGATTTATTGTGCATCATCAGTGAGCCCTTGTGGACACATTGATATGGTGGGCTAACATTTGACTCAAGTGCGCCCCCTACATTACTTCTATAGTTATATCTCAGTGATACATCATCCGATCTGAACCAGATTTATTGTGCATCATCAGTGAGACCTTGTGGACACATTGATATTGTGGTTCAACATATGACTCCAGAGCGCCCCCTAGATTATTCAAACTGTTATATCTCAGTGAGACATCATCCGATCTGAACCAGATTTATTGTTCATCATCAGTGAGCCCTTGTGGACACATTGATATTGTGGTTTAACATTTGACTCAAGTGCGCCCCCTACATTATTTCTATAGTTATATCTCAGTGATACATCATCCGATCTGAACCAGATTTATTGTGCATCATCAGTGAGCCCTTGTGGACACATTGATATGGTGGGCTAACATTTGACTCAAGTGCGCCCCCTACATTATTTCTATAGTTATATCTCAGTGATACATCATCCGATCTGAACCAGATTTATTGTGCTTTATCAGTGAACACTTCGACACACATTGATAATGGTATGTAAAGTTTTACTCCATAGCGCCCCCTATATTATTACTACAGTTATATCTTAGTGATACATTATCCGATCTGCACGAGATTTATTGTGCTTCATCAGTGAACACTTCGACACACATTGATAATAGTATGTAAATTTTTACTTCATAGCGCCCCCTATATTATTACTACAGTTATATCTTAGTGATACATTATCCGATCTGCACGAGATTTAGTGTGGTTCATCAGTGAGCACTTCTACACACATTGATAATGTGTAAATTTTTACTCCACAGCGCCCCCTATATTATTACTATAGTTATATCTCAGTGATACATTATCCGATCTGTACAAGATTTATTGTGCATCAACAGTGAGCCCTTGTGGACACATTGATATGGTGGGCTAACATGTAACTCCAGAGCGCCCCCTAGATTATTCAAACTGTTATATCTCAGTGAGACATCATCCGATCTGAACCAGATTTATTGTGCATCATCAGTGAGCCCTTGTGGACACATTGATATGGTGGGCTAACATATGACTCCAGAGCGCCCCCTAGATTATTCAAACTGTTATATCTCAGTGATACATCATCCGATCTGAACCAGATTTATTGTGCATCATCAGTGAGCCCTTGTGGACACATTGATATGGTGGGCTAACATTTGACTCAAGTGCGCCCCCTACATTACTTCTATAGTTATATCTCAGTGATACATCATCCGATCTGAACCAGATTTATTGTGCTTTATCAGTGAACACTTCGACACACATTGATAATGGTATGTAAAGTTTTACTCCATAGCGCCCCCTATATTATTACTACAGTTATATCTTAGTGATACATTATCCGATCTGCACGAGATTTATTGTGCTTTATCAGTGAACACTTCGACACACATTGATAATAGTATGTAAATTTTTACTCCATAGCGCCCCCTATATTATTACTACAGTTATATCTTAGTGATACATTATCCGATCTGCACGAGATTTAGTGTGGTTCATCAGTGAGCACTTCTACACACATTGATAATGTTGTGTAAATTTTTACTCCATAGCGCCCCCTATATTATTACTACAGTTATATCTCAGTGATACATTATCCGATCTGTACAAGATTTATTGTGCATCAACAGTGAGCCCTTGTGGACACATTGATATGGTGGGCTAACATTTGACTCAAGTGCGCATGCTAGTTAGCTTAGCATTAGCATCACCCGTTAGCATGTGAGATAACACCAGAAACTTGTTCAGCGTGGTCTGTTGAGTCACCTGTGTAAGTTTGGTTGGAAAATAAGGTGTTAGCCTAGCATGCTAGTTAGCTTAGCATTAGCATCACCCGTTAGCATGTGAGATAACACCAGAAACTTGTTCAGCGTGGTCTGTTGAGTCACCTGTGTAAGTTTGGTTGGAAAATAAGGTGTTAGCCTAGCATGCTAGTTAGCTTAGCATTAGCATCACCCGTTAGCATGTGAGATAACACCAGAAACTTGTTCAGCGTGGTCTGTTGAGTCACCTGTGTAAGTTTGGTTGGAAAATAAGGTGTTAGCCTAGCATGCTAGTTAGCTTAGCATTAGCATTACCCGTTAGCATGTGAGATAACACCAGAAACTTGTTCAACGTGGTCTGTTGAGTCACCTGTGTAAGTTTGGTTGGAAAATAAGGTGTTAGCTTAGCATGCTAGTTAGCTTAGCATTAGCATCACCCGTTAGCATGTGAGATAACACCAGAAACTTGTTCAGCGTGGTCTGTTGAGTCATCTGTGTAAGTTTGAATGGAAAATAAGGTGTTAGCCTAGCATGCTAGTTAGCTTAGCATTAGCATCACCCGTTAGCATGTGAGATAACACCAGAAACTTGTTCAGCGTGGTCTGTTGAGTCACCTGTGTAAGTTTGGTTGGAAAATAAGGTGTTAGCCTAGCATGCTAGTTAGCTTAGCATTAGCATTACCCGTTAGCATGTGAGATAACACCAGAAACTTGTTCAGCGTGGTCTGTTGAGTCACCTGTGTAAGTTTGGTTGGAAAATAAGGTGTTAGCCTAGCATGCTAGTTAGCTTAGCATTAGCATTACACGTTAGCATGTGAGATAACACCAGAAACTTGTTCAGCGTGGTCTGTTGAGTCACCTGTGTAAGTTTGGTTGGAAAATAAGGTGTTAGCCTAGCATGCTAGTTAGCTTAGCATTAGCATCACCCGTTAGCATGTGAGATAACACCAGAAACTTGTTCAGCGTGGTATATCTCAGAGATACATTATCCGATCTGCACGAGATTTATTGTACTTCATCAGTGAGCACGTCTACACACATTGATATTGTGGATTAACATATGACTCTAGAGCGCCCCTAGATTATTCAAACTGTTAGATCTCAGTGATACATCATTCGATCTGTACCAGATTTATTCTGCGTCATCAGGGAGCAGTTCTAAACGCATTGATATTGTTGTGTAAATTTTGACTTCAGTGCACCACCTACATAATTCAAACTGTTATATGTCAATAAGGATGAAGGGAAAAAATCGTTTTTTTTAATCTAGATTCTTTGTCTTGGCGATTCAGAATCAATTCTAAATGCTCCAAAATTGATTTTAAAACATGTTTAATTTTCCCCTGATACATGCTCAATAATCCAGGTAGAAAACTCTAAAAAAGCTAAGTCTGATATTCAGCTCAGTCTTAGCACCCTCTCAAAGTGGATCAACCAGTTTGCTGGTGACTGCTGAAACCAGTTGCTCACATGATGGATGACCATCATCTTAACAATGGATCGTTAGCACCCATTGTAAAAACAACCCAAAGGGTTGTTTGCTATTCACAAAGGGCTGATCACTTCTACACACTTTGATACTATGGTTTAACAGATGACTCCAGTGTGCCCCATACATTATTTTTCAAACTGTTACATCTCATTGCTAGATCATGTGATCTGTTCCACGTTTACTGTGTATCATCTGTCAGCACTTCTAAACACGTATATATTGTTGTTGTTCGCTAATTGTTCTTGGCAAACTGGTGCTGGATGGGCACGAGAGAGTTTGAGGTGGCGACCGAGCGGACCAGCTGGAGCTCACGAGGTCGCCACAATAAGGCCGGAGCTGCGCTAAGCTGCGAGGGCCTCAATGCTGCTTGCAGCTTTAATTTATTATTGTTATTTTGGTTTTGCTGGATCTTTCGGCTGCTTTCGACACTGTTGATCACAATATTTTAGTTAAACGCTTAGAACAGTGTGTGGGCATTGGGCATACAGCCCTCAACTGGTTTAAATCCTACCTGACAAATCGTACTTTTTGTGTCTCTCTTGATGGCCATAGGTCCTCATCTGCTCCTCTTTCATATGGTGTTCCACAGGGCTCAATTTTGGGCCCTGTTCTTTTCCTGTTGTATCTTCTGCCGCTTGGCTCCGTCCTTCGAAAACACGGGATTGCTTTCCATTGCTACGCAGATGATACACAGATTTACGTACCGGTAAAGAAAGCAGACCACACTTCTCTCCAGTCTTTGCTTCTATGTTTGGAAGATTTGAAGACTTGGATGTCTCTAAATTTCCTGAAACTAAATGAAGACAAGACAGAGGTAGTGATTTTTGGGAGTTCCTATGGAAAGTCTTTGCCTGTTGACTGCCTACTGACTCGTTACATAAAGCCAGTTGTTACGAATCTGGGAGTAAAGATAGATGCAGATCTAAGGCTGGATTCTCACATCAGAACAGTTGTGAGATCTAGCTTTTTTCACTTAAGGCAGTTAGCAAAAGTGAAACCAATTCTCCCAAGGCAACATTTTGAAACAGCAATCCATGCTTTTGTAACCACTCGGCTGGATTATTGTAATGCTCTTTATGCTGGCTTAAGTGATTCTTGCATTTCACAGCTGCAAAGAGTTCAAAATGCTGCCGCCCGACTTCTAACAGGAACACGGAAATTTGATAGTATTTCTCCTGTTTTGGCCTCTTTACATTGGCTACCAGTGTATTATAGGATTCATTTTAAGATACTTTTGTTCGCTTTTAAGGCTCTGAACGGCCGATCTCCTTCGTATTTGACTGAGCTACTACAAACTTACACTCCCCCCGTTCTCTCAGATCTGCTGACCAGCAGCTTCTGAGGATTCCAAAAACTAGACTTAAGCTCAGAGGTGACCGTGCTTTTTCAGTGATTGCCCCTAAACTCTGGAATGACCTTCCGAGTGACATAAGACAAGCCTCGTCCATTGTAGTTTTTAAGTCTCTTCTTAAAACTCATCTCTTCTCTTTGGCTTTTGACGCGATCCGAGATGTTTGATTTTGTTTTTTGTGTGTGTAAATTTTTACTGTTATGCTAGTCTTTTATCTGACCTTTTTTATTTTGTACTGTATTTTATTTTTTTACTGTATTTTATGTTTGTGTACAGCACTTTGGTCCTACGGTTTTATAAAGTGCTTTAGAAATAAAGTTGGTATGGTATGGTATAATTAGTTATTAACGGTACTGCATTTTAAATAAAAATAGCGCAAATCCGCTTATGAATTATAAAAGTTAGTCAAACCGCTGTAACGCTGATAAATTGTTTAGGTACGCTATAAGCGGATTAGGGCATTAGCGCTCCCTAGCGGTCTGGCGCCCACCTTTGGTGGTCGTTTTAATTTGGACATTTTGGAAGCGAGTGGACCGACACAGACTGAAGATAGATGTCATTAAAGTTCTGCCTGTCCCCAAAACAATCGTGTTTATCTGAAATTCGGCTCCCTGACTGGCCTTGACAGGCCGTCTTATCTCAACATGCCTGAGAAGTTTTGTAAACTTGATGCTCTCATCCTCCCAAACCTCTACTGAGGAATTCCACGGACTTTTCAGAGGAGCCCAGCTGAATAAACATTCTGTCATCATTTCAGGACTCTGGATTCGCCTCTGGCCGTCCTTGGCAGCTCCCCCCCCATGAGTGTGCACAGATCTCCAGAGGGAACTACTGTATATGAACTGAGTGATTCTATCTGAACTCTGCAGTGCCTCTAGGGCTGGCTGCTCACCGCCTTTGAGTCCCCTCCCCCGCCCTCTGCGTAATGTCGGCGTCATTATGTGCTTGTGTGCAAGATTTTTTTCATTACCACATTTTTGACCTTCAAGCAGAGGTCAAAAATGTGTTAGGAATTTTTTTTGTCTCCAAACCCTATGTGTCATTTTTCACCACTTTTATTGTCTGTCCAACAGATCTCACTTGTAAATGAGTCTTCGAGGCTCAATGTGACTTATCTGTTTAAATAAAGGTTGAATGAAAAAAAAAAAACATCCACCACCAGGTGGGGCAGTGAGCGGCTATTAGGGGCACCTGGGAGCAATTGGGGATGGGGTGTACTGCTCAGAGACACCAAGAGATGTGCAATGACTGGGGATCAAACCTGGGACTTTTGGTTCCCGAGTCGACTGTACTTCCTCTACCCGATCTTGGCCCCCAATACAAACAAGTCAGAAATTACACATTCATTCAACCTTTATTTAGTCAGGTTAATCTCATTGAGCCTCGAGGCCTCATTTACAAGAGAGACCTGTCTACAAACTAAAGAATGATGACAACAACAACAGTAGATTTTCCTTAAACAATCAACAATAGACAAACATAAGAGAGAAATACAGATTTTTTTTTAAACAAATTAAAACAAAGATGTCAAAGTAGCAAAACAGACAGATTATAAGGTAGATATAGAAAATCAAAAACAGGAACATGTCTGCATTGGTTTTTGCCAGGATTCCAACAGATTCTTAAAACCATTTAGAGAAGTCAAGGTCGAGATCTTCAGATCTTTTTGTAAGATATTCCAGGAAACAGGAGCAGAGTAGGAGAAGGTCCTTAAATTTTTCCAAGTTCAGTCCTCACTGATGGAACACTGCAGGTAATCATGTTTTGAGAGCGCACACTGTAGCTGCACTCACACAGAGACATGTAGGAGGAGATGTATGAAAGCAGTAGACCAAGAAGTATAAAATACATATAAAGGTTATTGCATAGCAGTATTGGAATAACGTATATTTATTGTTATGCAGTCGACAGAAAATGTTCCCTGCAGACCCGGTGACACTCTGAAGGATGAAACTTGTCTTTACTGATGTTGGCTAACCATCTGCTGAGTAAGTAATGGAATTGTGTAATAGAAACCTAAAAATTGTCAAAAATAATATATTATTGTACACTTTAACTATTAAGTAAGTTCTCTTTGGTTGGTACTGCCATAGCACAGACAGCTTTGTTGATTTTTATTCCCGAGCAGCAAAGCGCTGTAAAGGCCTATTGCTCTGTTCAGGCCCGACCTGCAATTTTTTCCTCCAAATGAATTGGCCTTTTGGAGGCTTTATCATATCCCAAAACTCACCAAATTTGGCTGATTCATCAGCACTGGTGAAAGATTACATATTTTGGGGGCGTGGCCAAAATCGCAACAGAAACGGCTCAAGAGCGCCACCTAGAAATGTTCAAACTACCCTTCTTGGCCTTAGTTTGACGTAGAATCATGAAATTTGGTACACTTGTTCAACTCACCAAGATGCACAGAAAACCCTCTGGCACCAACGTTGTACAATAAATGGTAAGGCGGCCATTTTGGAATGATGACCAAATTTTCACACCTTTTTGGCAGTTTACAGCCTCCGCATTTGAACGAACTCCTCCTAGGGATTTCACTTGATCGGGTTTCTTCATAAGGCATGGGGGAACAAACCTTATCAAAACGGTTCGTTTTCACGCATGCTGAAGGGGTGGGGCCAGACGTCAAAATTAGACATCTTGCCATGAAAAATGAAACGCTTACAGCTCCTACACGAAAACTGTCTAATACATCAAACATTCAGTGATTGACCCACATCCGGTCCCCTGCAATACTGAATGGTCAAATCATGACATCACTTAAGCCACGCCCCTGACAACAGGAAGTGTAAAGTTTTACGTTGAACGGTCCCGATCAGACCCCTGTTACCTAATCAGCGTGACATTGAGTCCAGTGACCGAAGACATATTGGTGTAACAAGCTTTCCAACACTGACCGTTTCGGGTGGAGCATGTGGGCGTGGCGACGTGGCGAAGTAAGACGTAACGCTGTCAACATACGTTTGGTTCTAAAATCCACAGATTTGATCCGAGGAGTACCAAAATCAGTATGATCGATCATTGCCCACCCCTTGAGTCCATGATAATTGTCCAATAAACTCCACAGCGCCCCTAGAATAGTTTAAAACCTCAGCCCCAAGCCATTTTTGACCCGATAATTCTGAAACTCTGTGAACATCTGTATCTTCTCAGAACCAACGAAAAAGTCTCTTGGAGCACTGGTCCAAAACCAACAGGAAGTCGGCCATTTTGGGTCAAAAGTTCATTTTCCTGCGTTTTGAATTGCGGATTTGAACAAACTCCTCCTATGGATTTTGAAGGATTGCCTTCAAACTTGGTTGATATGCCCTTAACACATTGGACAGTAAAAGTTATCAAAATCTTGCGTTTTTGTTTATGCTAAAGGGGCGTGGCCAGGCCTCAAAATTGCGCTTCACACCATGAATTTCAAACTGCTATAACTTTCACAATGAAAGACCGAAATGTACCAAACTTGGCATGAGTCATCCCCGTTGGATGCCCGATGATCCTTCGTGGTCACCTTGTGACATCATCGAAGCCCCGCCCACTAAGAACAGGAAGTCACTTTTTTAACTTTGAATGCTCCCTTTCTGACACCCTTGAACTAACAGGATGATCCTTAGTTAAAAGTCATGTAACAGGTTGGTCTGACTTATTTTAAGTTACAAACAGTTTTCGCTGGAGGATGTGGGCGTGGCGGCGTGACAATCTCAGATGTGACGCCGTCGTCATAAGTTTGTCTTTAAATTTCACAGATTTGAACCGAGGTGCACCAAAATTGCAAAGATTGATCATTATCCACCACTTCAACAGGCTTCCATGATAAGTGGCCAATACTCTCCACAGCGCCCCCTATATTTTTACTACAGTTAAACCTCACTGATACATCATCCGAGCTGGACGAGATTTAGTGTGCTTCATCACTGAGCACTTCTACACTATTGTGGTTTAACATATGGCTCCAGTGCGCCCCTACAACATTCAAACTGTTATATCTCATTGATAGATCATCTGATCTGTTCCAGATTTATTGTGCGTCATCTGTGGGCACTTCTAAACACATTGGTATGGTTGTTTAAAATTTCACTCCAGTGCGCCCCCTACAATATTCCAACAGTTACAGATCAGTGAGATATCATCCAACAATATACACCACATTTACTGTATGTCATCAGTGAGCAGCTCTCCAGTGAGCTCCTTCTTCCAGGGTAACACACACACACACACACACACACACACACACACACACACACACACATATATATATATA
>JBBPBX010019881.1:0-23058 GCA_038048925.1 Garcialebias charrua | reverse complement strand
AGTCTTATCTTATAGGTAAGTGGGGTGAAATTACAAATGGATTTTAAGATTATAAGCAGACTGCGTGTTGTACCTGTTGAGCCTCATTTGTCTTGAAGGCGTCCCGCAGTAACTCCACCGCCGCAGAGGGATCAACGAACCTGCGGGTGGAGCCCACCATGAGGGCGAACAGGCAGCGAAGCTCCTGCATGAAAGATATGTTCCTCTTGTCCTGTGTGACACAAACTCACAGTTAAACATTGCTATCACCGCAACACCGGTCAGCATGCAAAGGAAAGCTGCTTTCTTTTAGGAAATAAGAACAAAAAAAATCAACCTGCAGGAAGGAGATACTGAAAAAAAAAAAAAAACACTGCTTGCTGAAGATGACTTTGAAAGAATAACCAATTATTAGAAGCTATTACTCACTGCGTGGCTCTTACACTTCTCCAGTATTCGCTCTGACAGACGGTAGTTGAGAACCAATTTTCTGAACACAGGCAGGTGGAACAACGACTGCAACAAGATACAAACAGTGTGAATTCACTCTTAATTAGGTCAAACCAGTAGATGTGGATTAAATTAAAGCTCTGTTGAGTCTATTAACAGTCATTTTAACTATTTTATACTTACAAACAGAATTGGAAAAACTGAACTGGATTATATGTTGGTTTAATATTACCACTTTATTTTAGGTCTGGGTGATATGGACCAAAATTAATATCTCAATATGTTTTTTGTGCCGGATCTTGGACGTCTGCTGCTCTCCACCCCAGAATGAATGGGTCTACCTCCTGGGTTTGGATGTGGGCTGCCCCATGTAGGGAGCAGGTACATGTCTTGGACCTAGGGGGTATAGAGTGTGCATCGGGATTATGAATGGAGCGTGTCGTTATTGTTTGTCTTTCTGTGACTGAGGGTGAGGATGAGGGTGGGTCTGAATGAGTGTGTCTGTGTATGAATGTTTAAGTGTCAGGCTGGGACTTGGACTGCCCCCTCTCTGATACTTCTGAGGCTACCCAGTGTCGCGCTCCTGCCACGTGGCCCCCTGGTGGGTGTTCCTCTGCCTGCGGGCGTGCTTGGGGCCCTCACTATCTGGGGCTGGGCGCTTGGGCGTTTGTCAGCTCGGCCTGGTGGCTGCCTGGTGGGGCTCGGGTCCTCTGGTCCTGTCGGGTCTGGACCTGAGGGATGGGCGTCCCCGGTGCCCGGGCCTCGGTGACCGGCCCTGGGGCTACGTCGGTGCAGCGGGCTCCGGCGGGGGCCTGTGTATTGTCGCTGTTGACCCCGGGGGGTCATTGTGTGTGGTCCCTGGTGGGGTTCGTCCGGTTCTTCCACTTGGTCGGATCTGGGGAGTGGACGAGTGGCTCGTCCTGTTCGGGTGGTCCTGGGGACTCTGGGCTCGGGGTCCTTCCTGGGGTCTTGGGCTTTGATCGCCCCTTCGTCTGTCTCGGGCTTTGGGGGGACGGGTCTCTGATGCTTCACAGTCGCTACTAAATGTTCTATTGGAGGAACCTCATTCACTTATGCATGCTCACAACCACACACAAATGGATGCAGGGATGTATAGTAGATGTATGTAGATGGGTATATAAATGAATATAAATATATATGTATGTATATTGTATATATATTTGTAGGTATGGGTATGTGTATTTATAGAAATATTTGCAAGGTCATGAATATTATCAGTCTTTATGCTTGTATGTTTCGTTGTTGTGTTCTGTCATGTGCTTTGCAGGATTGTGGACGGAGGTTTGGTGTGTTTGCCTTGTGCTCTTTCTGTGGACAATTGTTGTTTTGTTGTTTTGTTTTGTTGTCTCACTTTCTCTTTTCTTTCTTTCTCTCTATAAAAAAAAAAAAAAAAAAAAAAAATACATATTGGAGTGAGAGGATGGCTATAAGGTGTGAAGGGAGGCCATCTATAAATGGAAAAAAAAAAAAAAAGATAAAACAATATATAAAGATAAAACGATATACAGTATATCTAAAAAATAATTCGTTCCATGAAGTAATAACAAAAATATATTTGAGTTAAAGCTTTGTCCCAGTTGTCACATAGACACACTTATTAACAAACAGCTGTAACTGTACAAAATAAATGTCTAAAAAATAAACTATTTACATTTATTAAATAATAATTCTCTTCAGCTGTGCCGCCTTCATGATGTTAAGCGTGTGTGAAGCAGCACGTGAGAGGCTGTGCTTGTATTCAGTGAGGTAGAAGTAGAGGCCGCATGAAGTTGGCAGCGCAGATGGCCAGTATAAGAACTACACAGATTTTCAAATACTGTACAGGTAGTCCCCGATTTACGAGCGAGATCCGTTACAACGAGGCGCTCGTAAACCGGAAATCTCGTAATTTGGAACGGCCGCCATTTCTCTCGTAAATCCGGAATTTCGCTCGTAAATTGGAACGGTTTTCGCTAGCGCGACTACAAACACTCTATTTTCATCCAAAAACTGCTTATGAGTGCATAAAAATGATCGGAAACGTGTGTTCATATGCTTATCTAACTAACTGTGGTGAAAAAACACATGAAAACTCAGTATTTTTTTCGTTTTTTCCAAAAATTCGCAGCTCGTAAGTCTGGGACCTCGCAGATCAGAGCGCTCGTAAATCGGGGACTACCTGTATAATAATGGTTGTGATAGAGCCATTTTAACATCGTAAATTGAACAACTTGTGATACATTGAGTATATTCGATAAGCCTGTCGCGATAAACAATAAATCGATTAATCACATGATAAATTAAAATTATCGACCTCATTTTTATTTATCGGCTTTATCGTTTCTTTGTGTCTCTCTCTTTCTACTGAAGACACTAGATGACAAAAGGCTCAACTTCGGTGCTCTTCACTGACCCCTCCCTTTCTCCTTAAAATCTGTTTTAACTGTCCAAAATCATGTTTTTGGATCGTTAAAAGCTGCTACGCTGAGAAGCTAAGCTACGAGCTAAGCTAACAGGCTGAATTCTGGAAAAAACCTCCGTCTTGTCGAAGCTCCAAAATTCACGGTTGAAACCTGTGCCTTCATCTAAAAAGTTGTTTTCTCTGCAAAAAGAAGCTGAGAACTTGTTTACTGATTTTTTATTAAAAGCGTTGTGTGAAAAATGCTACAATAAAGAGCTCAAACCACACAGAGAGTCCGCCATTTTGAGAACCAGAGAGAGACGGCCCACGTCACGTCAAGGGGCCTTCCTCCCATTTTTCTTAAAGAAGCACGTGGCTTGCTCCCTCACTATCCATCCTTCAGTTCAAACAGTCTTATACTGCTATCCAGTGGTCAAAAAATGTACTTCAACAACATTTCTTCTTAAATTTGACATTACTAATTATTGTCAAATTTCAAACAATATCATTGTTTATCACAATAATTTCTGAGACAATTAATTGCCCAGCAAAATTTGTTATCGTGACAGGCCCAATATTCGATACATCGCCCAGCCCTACTTTATTTCTTTTGAAATTTAAGTAAAATAACACAGAGTGAAAACATACAGAAAATACAGTGGGATACAAAAGTATTAATCACATGATAAATTAACGTGGCAACGCCACGTCCCAGACAGTCTGTGTCTCCTGTGGTGTCCCTCAGGGGTCGGTTCTGGGGCCCCTGCCTTTACATGCTGCCTTTAGGTCAAATTATTAATCAGTTCAACATTTCTTTTCACTGTTATGCCGACGATACACAGCTTTACATCAGGACTGGAGCATCCTCATCTTCCACCTTGTCATCTCCATCTTCACTCACTGCCCTCTCTGCCTGCCTGGAGGCAATTAGGGCATGGATGAATCAGAACTTTCTTCAATTAAACTGCTCCAAGACTGAGGCCATACTGATTGGCACCCCTCACCAGGTACAAACATCTCCTATAACAACACTTTCCTTTTCTGGACAAGACATCCCCCTCTCCACCTCTGTTACTAATCTTGGAATAAAAATGGACTCCAATCTTACATTTGAAAATCACATTAAGCTTCTGTTTAAAACTTGCTTCTTCCATCTTCGAAACATCTCCAGACTTCGCCCATCCCTAACTTTTTCCGATGCTGAGAAGCTCGTCCATGCTTTTGTCTCCTCCAGGCTCGACTACTGCAACTCCCTGTTTATTGGAATCCCTGGCAAAAACCTTCAGAAACTTCAATATATTCAAAACAGTGCAGCAAGGATCTTGTTGAGAGTTCGTAAATTTGAACATATTACGCCCATTCTCCATAACCTTCATTGGCTTCCTGTCGCCTACAGAATTCAGTACAAAACTGCTCTCATTACACATCAATGCTTACATGGAGCTTCACCAGATCCCGGGCGCTGACTACGGCTGCTCACTGCACCACCTGGTGGTGGTTGGGTTAAATGCAGAGGCCAATTTTGTCTGTCAAGTATGGGAAACATACACAGATGACAAAAATGTGACATTTATTTATTTATTTTTATTCCATACTCATCCACCCGGTCGCTGCGGTCACAGAACAGTAATCTCCTTCACATTCCGAGAACCAAATTAAGGACCATGGGAGACCGAGCTTTCAGTGTGGCTGCCCCCCGCCTGTGGAACTCTCTTCCTGACTGTCTGAGAGCCCCACAGTCTGTGGCTGACTTTAAGAGCGGCTTGAAGAGAGTCAGAGTCAGAGTCAGAGAGAATTTATTGTCATTTGCACCGCATGTAGTACATGTGTTGAAAACGAGATTATGTACACAGGGTCCCAGTTACATCCAACAACAAATGCAAGAGAAAAACAATAATAACATCTAGGATTAACTAAGAGAGACATCACATCAGCTAGTAATACACTAAGCCCTAATGTAGTAGAAAAACATCATTATAAACAGCAGCACGAACATGAGCAGATGGTCACAGATGAACGCAGCAACAAGAAACAGATCAGTATCAGTATGATGTGACATTTTGCAGTGTTTATTCTTATTATTTATTTATTCATGAGTCTGACAGCCTCAGGGTAGAAGCTGTTTCTCAGTCTAGTGGTTCTACATTTGATGCTCCTCAACCTCCGTCCCGAGGGGAGTGGTGCAAAGAGTGAGTGTGCTGGGTGAGTGAGGTCTTTCATGATGCAGGTGGCTCTTTTTCTGCATCTGGAGGTGTAAATGAAGACCTTTCTTTTCAACCGAGCATACTCTACCTCCTCATGATTCTACTTTTGATCTTAGTTGATACTGTTATTGATTTTACTTGTTTTGTTACTTGTTTTATTGACATTTAATTCTGTTGCACCTTGTAGCACTTTGAGATTTTCATTAATGAAAAGTGCGTTATAAATTGAATTCATTATTATTATTATTATTATTCACCCCTCTTGCCTTGCACCAGGAATTTAATTAAAATTTTTATTTGAATAAAGCAAAACCTCTCCAAAAACGCTCCAAATCATTCTAAGACAATACTGTATCCCAGGAACTTAAACATCCTATAGAGCAGGGGTGTCAAACTCATTTTGATCTGGGGGCCGCATACAGCTTAATCTGATCCCAAGGGGGCCAGACCAGTAAACCCATTCCAAAATTACATAGAACGAACAGTAAGTCCATTATTTTCTTTGTATTAGTGCAAAGAAGAAATAAATTATAAAAATCTTTACATTCAATTAATTGTCCTTTTACAGTACACTTTTACAGTTTAACATTTATTTAAGTGCATTACACATTTAAAAAAACTGATCACAGTGCACAAGTTTTAAAACATTTAGTCACCAGTTGACTAAATGCTCTTATATGTTCACCTCCGTGAACATATAAGAACATTTAGTCAACAAACAGTTGACTAAATGTTCTTATATATTCACCTCCGTGAACATATTAGAAGAAGTCCATTTTTCTTGAAAAATCTGACACTCTGTGTCCACTTTTCTATTTTTTGACAAGGACATTCTGCTGATGAGGGTGCCCGGCAGCCCGTTCCAAGAGAAAAAGTGGGTAAAGCGAATCAGTTGAACTCGGACAACATAGGAACTGACTCAAACACAGTGCCTCCAGGTAGAGGCACTGTGTTTGAGTCTAGGACAACATAGGAACTGACTTAACCATAGCGCCTCTAGCGGACAACATAGGAACTGCATTTTTTAAAGAAAATAACGTTTATTCTTTTTTTTTTATAATTCAGATTTATCCTCGAGCGGACTAAACCCTCTGGTGGTCCGGATCCGGCCTGCGGGCCGGACGTTTGACACCCCTGCTATAGAGCATCATTAAAGCCATTTATTATGAAATGAAAATATGATGCCACCTCTTTACCACGGGCTGGGTAAAGAGGGTATCAATTAGAGAAACATCTAGGAGTTTAAAGATAGCACAGCTCACTGTAGGCTGCACAGAGTGACTTTATGGGAAAGTGACATAAAAAAAAGCCATTGCTAACAAAAAAAGAAAAAAGCTGGGCTGTTTGTAATTCTTCCCCAAAACATGTGGGAGAAGGTGATTTGGTCAGATACGACCAACCCAAACTTTAAGGTCGTCAATAACAACACCACATCTCCTCTCATCAGGCTGAGAACAACATCCACAGATGACGTCATAGCAGTAGGTAAGTCCCATGTGCACGGAGAGGTTGAAACTTCCATTTGAGCAGGAAATTCAATTATGCTTTATCTCAGCTTTACTGTAATTTACACACAATAACAGGGAGAACTGAATCGTGTGGCCATTCGGCTTCAATCTGATAACATGAAGAGTTAATAGATGAGCCTGCTTTATCAAAAAACCATCCTCTGTTGAATCAGTTCAGTAGTAAGAAACAGAATTAACACCAGCTAAAAAAAAACAAAAAACAATAAATAAAAAAAGGAGTG
Organism: Garcialebias charrua; assembly: GCA_038048925.1. NCBI lineage: Eukaryota > Metazoa > Chordata > Actinopteri > Cyprinodontiformes > Rivulidae > Garcialebias > Garcialebias charrua. The sequence continues at coordinate 16,274 of JBBPBX010019881.1, read as the reverse complement.
TATAATTTGAACTCTATTAGTATTCTGACTACACCGCACCATTTCCCTGTTTCTCTCCCAGATAATAACACCTGCTCTGTCGGGGGTTGACGTCTAAATGGATGCAGACGCATATCTTAGTTCAACAGAGACAAACAATTATTGTCTCTGTTCGTTTGTGGCGTGCTCACTCACTCTATCGCTCGCCACTTCATTAACCACACAGCCTCTGTAGATCTCAGAGAGGGTTCTGGTTTCTGTCGAGCCACCTGATAGGCCTGAATGAGTTCAGTCTGGAATGGACTTATAATACAATTATTAGCGCAGATAAAATGCTCTAATTTAGCAGAAGGTCAACCAGGCACACAGTATTTGTTTTCAGGTCAGTTTTTAACCTTATTAACAGCGAGAGAGAGGAAATTCCAGCATAATTTTACTGCTAGTAGTAAATATTTTTCTAGAGATGATTTTCCATCACATAATTGTAGCAAAAATAATATTTAGTTTGTATTGTTGGTATATTTTTTGTAATAGTGTCCATGCTGACTCAACATATATAACTACTTTAGCATATTTTGTGCTATGTTAGCTACTGCATGTGTTCAACTCATTCAGGAAAGTGTGCTGTGATTTTTATACTGTACTTTTTAAAATATTTAACTTTATTTACACTTCCCTGTAGAACTGCACTGAGATTTCTTTAATTCTTGCAAAAACACTATTTTTGAACTCTGCTTCTACATTATTTGCTCTATTTTTGTATTTTTATGCTACTTTTAGTGTTCTGCTACTTTTAGATTTTACATCTAGGCCACTTTTAGTATTTAGCTAGCTTTTAGCTATGTTTTGCAGGAAATGTAGTTTCTCTAATCGTGTGAATGCTTCATAAGCATTCACAATACTGTGATGCATTTTTCTTCCGTACATCTTTCAGCATCTCTATCATTCCACAATTTTTGTGCTATTTCAACAATCAAATATCAAAACGTTCAGCTCTTTCAAGACAATCCTGCTAAGACTTTTGGTATTGGTGCAACTTTAGCTTTTTGAAATATTTAGCTTTTTGGCCATTTTGCCCTCAGAAAATGAATTGAGCTCATTTGACATCTTTCAAATCTTTAGATCTGTTTACAACTCTTTACTGCTGCTTTCACATTTTTTTCTGCTTCTTTTTGCAAATTTTAACTTTTTTCAGCTACTTTCAGCAGTTTTTCCAGCTGTTTTGTGCCCTTGCAGGTTCTTTCTGCCAACTAGAAGATTTGTGTGCTTCTTCTAACTTCTTTATGCTAATTTCTGCTCGTTGTGCTCCTTTCAGCTTATTTCTGTGTTGATCTTTTTCTGCTATTTCAGCTACTATTAAGCTGTTTTATGCTAATTTTAGCTTTTTCAGCTAATTCCACAATTTTAGCACTAATTTAAATGTTTTTAAGCCTATGACTTGGAAAAAAAAGTGCTCTCTCCCCTTCCTTCTGGTGATTTAAGATGCCTTTTAGCTACTTTTCAGCTGTTTTTTGCTAACTTGTGCTTTTTTCAGATACATTCTACTTTTTTGTGGTCATTTCTGCTTCTTTCAGCCTAATTGACCAAACATATGTTCCTTCTGCTTCCTTTATCAGCTATTTTCAGACAAAAAAGCTATTAATGGTAACTTTTTAGATCCTTTAAACCTGCCAGTTTCCATCAGGAACTGTGGCACCTACTCTGGCTTTAAAAATTCTTTGAAACTTTGGCTGAAAACTAATCAGAAGTGCACTCATGTGTAGATTACTTTGTTTGTTTTCTTATGGCATCATATCTTTATTGTAATTTTATGTTGTGTTATGTGCTATATAGGTGATGTTTGTATTATTCTCTGCTCTTTTGTTTTATGGTATGTTTCTTATTCTTACCTGCCTTAGGACAACAGATGAAAATTAGCTATTGTGCATTGATGCTTTACTGCTGTCATGTTGATTAATATGCATTGTCCTAACTTAAATAAAACTGCTGTCATGTTGATTAATATGCATTGTCCTAACTTAAATAAATAAATAAATAAACAAACAAATAAATTACTTATTTATGGTAATTTCAGCTTGTTATGCTCCTTTCAGCTTTTTTTCTGCTAGTTTAAGCTTTTTCTGCTATTTCAGCTACAGTACTAAGCTTTCTTTATGCTAATTTTAGTCCCTTTAGCCAATTCCACATTGTGAGCTTATTTCAGCTCTTTCCATTTCCTTCTGGTAGTTTAAGCTTCTTTCTGCTTTTTCAGCTACAAAGTACATTTCAGCTATTTTGTTTTCCTAATTTCAGCTTTTTTAGCCAATTTCCCATTTTTTGTGCTAATTTCTGCACATTTAAACCTAATCCAACAAAAAGGTGTTCTTTCTGCTTTCTTCTGCTAATTTAGGCTTGTTCTTTCATTTCAGCTACAATTCAGCATTTTTTTATAGCTAATTTCAGCTGTTTTAAGCAAGTTCTTCAGAAACAGACAGACAGACAGACAGACAGACAGACAGACAGACAGACAGACAGACAGACAGACAGACAGACAGACAGACAGACAGACAGACAGACAGACAGACAGACAGATACTTTATTGGTCCTGAGGGAAATTATATTATAAGCATTCACACTGCATTTTCACAGGAAATGCAGTTTCTCTACTTATAATGGTTTTATTCTAAATGAAGTACAAAGTATGATAGAAGCAAAAAGGCCTGCAGTTGGCCAGTTTATTTTCTGGTTTGCATGTTTATTTAAAAAGTAAGAAGCTTGTATTTCTCACCTGGATGACTGCACTAAACCAGCAGGTATTTCCTACGTTGCGAATCCCCACAGGCCATTCGTCCTGACGGATCCAGTCTGCAGGGCTGCACATTTCACTCTGGACTTCACATCTCTTCCTCTTCATTCTTGCTGCGTTTTCCTCTACGCTGGCCTCCAGAGCCCTAGCAAATACGAGATTACCATTATAAAATGGACAATCTGTTATGTTGTGTTGTTCATTTGTCATATGCAGGTTGACACAAGGTCAACAATGCAAGGAAATGTTCAGGATGAGAAGAACCGATTAAACCCACTAAAAACAAAACAAAACAAGATATACTAAAGCATGCAATCAGGGTATAAAATAAAGTACCAAAAAGTGAAAAAGAAATATATTTACAAGGTCTGAATGAAAATATAGTAAACAACAACATGGTAGAATATAACAATGCAAGTAGGACAAATGAGGAAGTATTTCACAGGTAGTACCATAATATAAACTTAAATGCACATGATATACTTGTACATTGCACATAACATATACAGTGTGACAGGTTATACAGTGAGTAACACTGAGATTAACTGAATCTCTGATTTCTAACTAATCTGATCTGTGCATAAGTTACATGCTCAAAATATTTTTTGTTAAATGCCTCAAAACGTGGAAAATTCTACATGTGTTGCTAAATGAGAATAAAGGAAACAGGTACAGAAAAGGTTGCTGCATGATTATTCTTTGGGTTAAAAGATTCACAAGCCCTAATGCTAAATATATTTTACAGTACAGTATTTAGATGCTGTAAAGATCAATATTCTCTCTTGACAAGTTCTGTCTGCTCTGCTTGATTCCCTCATTAAAAATGGTTGGATGCTGCACAAACAAGGCCTCAGTCTTCATTGAGAAGCATATTTCATAGTGTTACAGAAGAGGAAAAAGCAAAGTATTCAGTGGAAAACAGCTTCTACCAGATTTTCTCTTTGCAACTTTAAATATATTTCACAAGCAGTTGCACATATAGACGTAAATGGTCTAGAAGATTGTGTAATTGTAATGTAAGATTGTCGGCACCTCCTTCCCCTCACTGCAGGACTTACACAGCAACCGCCTCACTCGGACAGCCCTCTGCATAGCAGGTGATCCCACACACCCACTACACAGCTGCTTCAGACTGCTGCCATCAGGGAGGAGACTGAGGAGTCTCCAGGCTCGAACCAGCAGACTGAGTGAGAGCTCTGTTCATCAGGCAGTCAGGATGCTTAACTCTCTATCTGCTCTGCCTCCCCTCCCACTTGTACTGCCTTAAAACTAAAAACTTTCATACATTACCACACAACACAAAGATTTTTAACACTGGACTCTGCGTCATCAAAACGGGTTATTCACTCAACTCATGGTCATGTGCTCATTCAGTTTGCACTACTTTTTATATTTGCACTAATGTTTGTATTACATTACTGCCTATAGTCATACTACTGTTTACATTCACTGTTTACATTTATTACTACTGTTTACATTTATTACTACTGTTTACATTTACACTACTTTTTATATCTACACTACTGCTGATATATATATTATTTTTTACTAGCCTTATTGCATATGCCACTTTACCTCTATACCAATATCAACTACCTCATACATATACTGTGTACATAAACTTCATATGCTGCTTTGTCACTCTATTACAAATGTCAATGCCAGAACTTTCATTTTATTTTATAGATATACTTTTTACACTTTTATACTACTATGCAAAAAACTCAGGACAGTATTACACTTTTTATTATTTCATTTTATGCTTATGTTTATTAAATGTTTAGTGTTTTAGTGTTGGTGTAACTTTTCATACTTTCATACTACTACTATGCAAAAACTACTATGCAAAAACTCAGGACAGTATTACACTTTTATTATTTCATTTTATGCTTATGTTTATTAAATGTTTCAGTGTTTTAGTGTTTAAATTGTTACTGTTGCACCGAGGGACTGAGATAAATGCAATTTCAATCCTTTGTATGTCCTGTACATATTGCAGTTTTGACAATAAAGTTGACTTTGACTTTGACTAAATCCTCTTTGACTTGCTGAATTAGCAGCTACAAAATGTCGTGCTCTTTCTGAACACCGTCAGCAGGGTTTCTGTTCATAACGCAAAAAGATGGATAACCATATTAAAAGTATTTTACATGAAATATAAATAACTTAAATATAAGGAATGAAATACCTGAAACATTTGAATTACATGAAATATATATACTGGTACCTTAACTGGCAAATGGCTATTTAAGAACAATTTGAGATTATACAAAGATGTTGTGACATATTATTTATTGACTGAATACCGGAATATGAAAACTAACTTCATCAGGGCAGTACTTCAACATAAAAGAATATTAGTATCTATTCAGTAGTCTGTTTTTTTTTGTTTGTTTAGTTTATCTACTGTAAATATGTATTTTTCACAACAGTGCAACAAAAAAGCTATATCTGACAAGGTTATTTTTAAATGTAGACAATATACCAGAACTAAAAAAAGAGATCAGTTTTTTATTTATTTAAATTTCCGATTATATTTGTTGCTTTATTCTCTACTGCAATTTGTTGTCTTGATAATTTTTTTATTTAGAGTTCTATTTAACAATTCAAATTCAAAAATACTTCATTAATCCCAAAGCCTTAGGGAAATTAAATGTTCTTGTAACTCATTGTCCTTGTTTCTTTAAGAGATGTTATAGATACAAGCACCCTGCGGATGTTGGATGTTGTCTACCATGGTGCTCTAAGATTCATAACTGGCTGTGATTATCGTACCCACCACTGCACCCTGTCACTGGTTAACTGGACATCATTAACCTCACGCAGACTTTTCCACTGGTACATTTTCATCTTTAAATCACTTCTCGGTCTGCTGCCCTCATACATCTCCTCCTACATGTCTTTACGTGAGTGCAGCTACAGTGTGCGCTCTCAGGACATGATCACCTGCAGTGTTCCGTCAGTGAGGACTGAACTTGGAAAAAGGGCCTTCTCCTACTCTGCTCCTGCTTCCTGGAATATCTTACAAAAAGATTTGAAGCTCTCGGCCCTGACCTCTCTAAATGGTTTTAAGAATCTTTTGGAATCCTGGCAAAAACCATTGCAGATATGTTCTTGTTTTTGATTTTGTACATCTACCTTGTGGTGTTTTGCTAGTTTTGATACTTTGCATTTCACTTTCTATTTCTCTCCTATGTTTTTTTTTTCTGTTGTTTGTTGTTTAAGGAAATTCTACCATTGCTGTTCATCATTCTTTAGTTTGTAGCAGGTCGCTTTTGTAAATGAGCCCTCGAGGCTCAATGAGATTTACCTGACTAAATAAAGGTTGAATGAAAAGATGCTGATGACTGTAGGAAGTAGGGGTGCAGGAAAAAAAATCACATTTTTAATGAATCGAGATTCTTAGTCCTGGCGATTCAGAATCGATTCTAAAAGCCCCCAAATCGTTTTTTTTAATATACATTAAAACTCAAAATATAAAGAAAATAAAACCATATCATATAGTATATGAAAGAATACATCAAATGAAAGGTGGCAGAAAGAAGAAGAAATCTGACCCGAACCAGTGACCTCCAGGACCCGATAAGGATAAAGCGGGTAAAGATGATGGATAGATGGCTTTTGTTGAAAAGATTTACCAAACAAATCTTTTAAACAAAATCCATCCATACACATTTGAAACATGGATGAATGCAATATGATTTTGAAGTCTATTTTATTTTGAGTTAAATGTTTATGCAATACAGTAGGCTGAAATCTTTGTTTACGTTTGTATTTTGAATTATTTGTGATGGACTGGAGACATGTCCAGGGTGTCCCCTGCCTCTCGCACAGTGACTGCTGGATATAGGCACCAGTGACCTCCGGGACCCGATTAAAGCTGCTGCATTCTATTCATATACCCATCTGCTCACAATTCAGGCTGCTGTATTTATACTGTATTATTTGACATTATTAATGTTTGCTACAAGCATACATTATTGTTTTAAATAAATGTTTTATTTCTTTACATTATTGTTTAATCTTTTCATGATTTCAATTGAAAATTGTTTCAGAATCGAAAATCGTTTCAGAATCGAAAATCGATTCTGAACCGAAAATCGATTTTTAATTGAATCGGTGCATCAAAAATCGGAATCGATTCTCCAGACGCTGAGAGATTCGCACCCCTAGTAGGAAGGATCTTTTGTAAAGGGCCATCCCACAGCGGATCTGAAGAAACTGGCCACAGATGCCGTCCAATCCATCCACCCAGACGCGGATGGCCTCTCGGTTCCCCCCGGGCTGCAGTACCACCCGAATGACAGGATGAACTCCTCCCAGAGCGATGGCCACTCCTTCCAGCAGATTGCCGAGCTCCTCGTTGCTGCGGACAGCTGGCCGGGGGACGATCCCAATCTTTCTGTTGTCACGAGCCGCGCTTCCTGCCAGTTCCAGGATCTCAGTGGTCAGGCACTCGAGCACAGCTGGCAGGGAGACGGGAATGCATCCTTGGCGCCTCCTTTTCAACTCATTTGAGGTTTGGGGCTGTAGTTGAGATATTATTTGAACCTTTGAGAGGTTAATCAGCTGCTCCTGGTTGTTGAAAACCACCTTGTTGTCATGGTTACGCATCATAACAAATGTCCACAACAACAAAAATATGTCAGTAAAAATCCTTCCAGCTGCACAGCATCCGATACCAGAGGAAACAATCATCCCCCCAAAAAAGTGATTTACATCCAGAAAAATAGGAATGAACGTTTCCAAGAGCAAAACCTCAGAATGAATGTACACAGAGCTACTCCAACATGCGGCACACTTCTAGAATGCAAACTACTTGTTATAACCTAATATTAATAATATTAACAATTACGGCCATTTTAAATTGTGCTATTTATGCAATTGCTGAGCAAGAGAGGAGCATAACAATCACTGTTTCAAGTTTATAAAATTTTCTGCTATTCATAACAACAATAATAACAATAGCATTTGTCTTGTACCTGTGGAATTCCCTCTCTTCTTCCTCGACTTTGTGGGCCTCCTGCAGGCTGAGTTCAATGGCGGTCTGCAGCTCATCTTTAGGAAACAAAAAATAAGAGGACAAGAGGACAAGAGAGGACAAGAGAAGCTCCATGATTAAAGTTGCTTCAAAATAAATTGTCAAATGTACAAAAGCTTCTCATAAAATATATCTTGTGTGGTAATCTCTTTTGTCTTTATTATAAGCAAAACTTGTTTTATAACCTGTCCTACCATTAGCATGCACCCTTTAGATAAGTTTAATCTAGAAGCTAAACAGTTTTACATTAAACAAATTGTATAAATGAAAACCAGTGAGCACTACATTTAGGAAAAGAAGCCTCAGTTCACATGCTGGTTGCTTGTTGCAAACCTTATTTTCAGTTTTACTACAAAATATCTTTCTGGGAAATTTGGATTTTGTCATAAAAATCAGTCACACACGTTATTTTAACTTGGACACTACAGATAAAAAAAAACAAGTTTCATATTTTGTTATTTGTTTACAGATAAACAGTGTGTAACGTTTAAAATGTCTTTTAAATTGCACGGTTGCTGTAAGTGGCACACTTCCTGTTTGCAGCTCTGCTGTGCTGTACGCTGGCGCAGCACTGTGTTCTTCCTAATTTAATTGTCTTGATTGTGTTTGGCTGCTTTAGTGTACATTAACACTTTATTTTGAACATGCTATCAATTTAAAAGTGTTGTCTATTTTTCAATGTCAAATTTTCCCATTATGTTGAATTTGTACTTCTAAGTTATCGGCCATCAACATTTGGAATGTGAGCAATATTAATAATGATTTAAAATGTGATTTCACCACAGTATTGCATTGCCCTGCTGGGTTCCCAGCATACCTTTCTGGCCCTCCCAGGTTTCTCCAGATGACCCTGCTGACTCTTGTGGTTTTGCAGGGTCCTGAAGCTCTGCAGTCTGAGTTGTTAGCAGACCCACAACATGATCAGTGTCCCCCTGACTGGCCTGGCCAAAAAAAAAAAAAGAAGACAAGAATAAATGACAAATTATCAATATAAACCACAGGCACAAGATGAAACATGCTGTGTATCATACGCTTTGAATGTTGCATTAAAGCCATCTGTGTGTAGTCGTTGCTGATTTTGAATGGATTAAGTGCTGTAGAGATGGCAACATGACCATAACGAGTTTTTATTTATGAAACATTATTTACAGCATAATAACTTCAGGTGGTCCCATTGTACTTGTTGGTCAACTTGAATGGTGACTATAACCATAACATTTTATACAGTGATGTTCTTTAATAGAAGACATCTCTTACCAATCAACAAAATTATTGCAATTGCTCATTTCCCTAATACAGGTAGTCCTCGACTTACGGCAGCCTCGACTTACGGCGATTTGGTGTTACGAACGCATCTTATTAATAAAAATATAAAATTTAATTTTAAAACTTTTTTAATGTGTTTAAATGTTCTTGATTTCATGTGTACAGCACTTTGTTGCAGCTGTGGTTGTTTTAAATGGCTTTACAAATAAATTATTATTATTACTGTATTATTATTTTGAAGCCGATTACGCAGTGTTCGGCAGTTGTCGTTTAGCTTCGGTTACCTTCGGCTTCGACAGCCAGCTTTGGACAGACCGTCTGTCCGATTAGAGGTTGCTTCTCTCGGATAAATGAGCTGGAAACGGTCGGTGAACTCTGTGGACGTCTCAGGCAGACGAACGGCTTGGCAGCCTGGATGTTGGTGGCACCCAGAGCGAACAAGCTAAAATGCGGACGAACGGCTTGGCGGCCTGGATGTTGGTGGCACCCGGAGCGAACAAGCTAAAACGCGGACGAACGGCTTGGCGGCCTGGATGTTGGTGGCACCCGGAGCTAACAAGCTAAAACGTGGCGGAGATGCCTGCTGTGGCCGGGAGCTCGCCTCGATGCTCCGCCTGGCAGCCTCAGAGGTTGGTCGGACCCGGAGCTAGCATGCTAACACCAGGGGACGCGGAGAAACGCGGAGAACACGGAGAAACGGCTTCACCAGCTGCCACTGAGTTATTAACTCTTTTTACCTTCATCATGGCTCCAAATGTATGGAGCTAACATGCAGTTAAAAACAGTTTGGAACGCGTGAAGCAGCTGGAAGCTGCAGCGCTCGGACATGCAACGAGCTAACATGCTAACTATTTTTTTCCTTCATTATGGCTCCAAATGTACTGTATGTGTTTTTTTATAATTATGTAGGGTACTGTGTTAGGATAGGCGAAGTGCTTGGTAACTTGGTAACTGTACAGTACCGTACATGTACCTGTATAAGTGGCGCCTCGTATGTTTTCCTAATTACGGCGATTTTCGACATGCGAATGGCCGTAGGAACGGAACTCGTTCGTAAGTCGAGGACTACCTGTATTGTGCAGCCATAGTGCTAATGTTCGATCAGTTTTTTTTTTTACCTTTGCCCACTTGCACATTGAACACATCATTTTACCTGCTTGTTTCTGCACTAATTTGAAATACACTAATAATAATACAGTAATAATAATAAACTTTATTTGTATAGCACCTTCCTACAATGCCTTGCATTGACCAATGTGCTTAACAGGACAGAAAATATAAAACCGGTACAATAAATCAGTGAAAATAAAATAAAAGCAACAGCAATAAAAGGAGGCAATGGAAATAAAAATGCTACATACTAAAATACCAAAAGTAATAAAAGTTACACACTGAAAGCTTTTTTGAACAAGTGGGTCTTCAGTCTGGTTTTGAACAGAGTCAGATCAGAGGTGGCACGCAGCTCAAGGGGGAGGCTGTTCCAGGCTTTTGGGCCGGCAACAGAAAATGACCGGTCTCCCCATTGTTTGTACCTTGAGCGAGGCACCTCCAGCAGGTGTTGACTGGCAGATCGTAAAGCTCTGCTGGGCTGATGGACTTTCAAAAGTTCTGAGATGTACAGAGGTGCAAGTCCATTCAGAGCTTTGAAAACAAACAGGAGCAGCTTGAACTGTATCCTGAACTGAACCGGGAGCCAGTGTAGAGAGGACAGGACAGGAGTGATGTGTTCATATTTTCGTGTGTTGGTCAAAAAGCGCGCGGCAGAGTTCTGTACAAGCTGTAAACGGGAGATGGAGGATTGATTAATTCCAACATACAAAGCATTACAATAATCAAGTCTGGAGGTCACAAAGGCATGGATGGCTTTCTCCAGATCACTACGGCTGAGGAGTGACTTGACTTTAGAGAGCAGACGGAGCTGAAAGAAGCTGGTCTTGACAACAGAACTGATCTGTTTATCTAGCTTTAAGTTACACTTGTCCCTCGCTACTTCGCAGTTCAACTTTTGCAAACTTGTTATTTTGCGTTTTTTCAACGATTAACATTACTCAAGTGATTGGGATGATATAGGATAAAAAGTCAATAACAAAAAAACTTCAGACAGACGCCGCCATTTAGTAGTTTTCTTTCAATAGGCCTATATACTGTACTGTAACGCCAGTCAACACTACACTACTGTACCCAGAAGCCAACAGTGCTTCCGGCCGCTGCTTTCTGCTGAAATGGAGGGAAAGTTTTGCAACACAAATCTACGCTATCCATTACGCTCAAAGAACTGGCAGGAAAGTCGCAAATACAGTAATCCTGAAGCTCAATTATCCACGCACACAACAACCTGGATGGGGTGGTAGGCTTCGTCGCTGCAGGGTATAGGTCTGCAGAACTGGAACCGAGCCTGACCGGAACCGAGCTGCTGTTCTGCAGGGCTGGAGAGTAAAATTCTGCTGTACTGTACAGTACTGTACATATGTTACACTGCAAATACTGTGAATAGAGGTTACTTAAAAAACCTAAGGTAACAAAGTGACAATTAATTTTATTAAGTAGATTTTAATTTCAAAAAGTTTATGTAAAATAAAAAGAAAATTGTAATTAAATTTAATTAAAAAAACTAAGCAGATTTTAATTACATTAAACTGTACATTTATGTAAGATTTAGGAACAAAATCTCAAATTTATGGTTAAAATTACTCATCTTTAATGCAAAATTTAAGAGAAAATATTAATTAAATTTAATTAAAAAACCTAAGTAGATTTTAGTTACATTAAACTGTACATTTATGTAGGATTTAGGAACACAATCTCAAATTTATGGTTAAAATTACTAATTTTTAATACAAAATTTAAGAGAACATGGTAATTAAATTCAATTAAAAAACCAAAGTAGATTTTAATTACATTAAACTGTACATTTATGTAGGATTTAGGAACAAAATCTCAAATTTATGGCTAAAATTACTAATTTTTAATGCAAAATTTAATTTAAATTAATCTATATGGAATATTACTTTGAATGTACTATTATTTGGGGAAAAATGACTAAAATTAATAAAATGTTCATTACAAAGAAAAAAAAGTGTGCTTTTTAAGTGGAACTCAATTTGTAATCATTAAATAAATAAAAAAACATTAATAATCACTGAATAATAAGATAAATTTGCATTATTTAACCTCTTCTCTTGAGTAAAATTTATTTGTTTAACAAACAATAAAAATTACTTGGTTTTACTGTGGAAAATAAAACAATTACAATTTTTTTCTGCTAAAATTCACTTGTACATAAATTGTTATCCATGTTCTCCTATAATATTCTTCTAATTTTCTAAATACTTTAAAGTTTTTTACTGGGTTGCACAAATTATCACACATAGATAAGAAAATACACAATTTCTTGAACACCATTTTGGTTCTTTCAAAGTGGCAAAATATAGCAACATAAAATAATCTACATGTGTAGACAATATAAAGTGGCTGTGTTTACATGTCATAAAAAATGTTACTCCAAACAAATGCTAAATCAATTTTGTGAAGAAATGAGATGCTAAAATAAATCATTACTGTAGATTACTATTTCACCATTAACTGCCGGAGTATTTTTTACTTTTTCTCTTATTTCTGTTACTTCTTAATGACTGACTAAGAAAAAGTGTAGTTTTTCTTATCTGAATACTGTAGCTCAATATAAATGCTGAACAAATAGTTACCACTTGTGTACATTGTTTATTAACAACAAAAATCAACCTTTTTGAAAGGTCTGAGAAAAACTGCAAACATCTAAGTGCAATAAACATTTCCACAGCTGCAGGACTTGATTGTCCAAAATATTTTACACTTTGTTTGGAAACAACTGTAATAAGAAAGATAAACAATAGTGGTTTCTTGATTTTTATTTTTTAAACATAAACATTCTTAAAGGGATCCCCGATTAGTTGTAACATTAGACTTTATTTGATAACAATTTATTTTAATTGTAAAATAAAAAATGCTGTAGGCTGTTTAGTTCTGAATTTTTTTTAAATATATTTTAACACAAGATGGAGCCATTTTATTTACACACAAAGCATTCTGGGTAAATGATGACGTGGACAGGTCATCGGTGCGAGGTTGCTAGCGAGCTATATCCACCCTGAAGGTTAATCATGGACAATATCTGATGATTGCCTCTTTTAAATGAAACCAGAGTGTTGACAGAGGAGAAGGTAGAAATGACTCAGCCTGCAACTGAAAACATGGATGGAGGACCTCAGTTTAGCCTGTTACCCTTTGTGCTAGCACTGATGCCATATTGCCTTGTGTATTAGCTCAGTGCTAGCGCAACAAACAAGCTAAACTGAGGTCCTCCATCAATATTTTCAGTTACAGGCTGAGTCATTTCTACCTTTTCCTCTCTGTCAACACTCTCTGGTTTCATTTAAAAGAGGCAATCATCAGATATTGTCCAAGATTAACCAAGTTCAGGGTGGATATAGCTCGCTCACACCGAGGACCTATCCACGTCATCATTTACCCAGAATGCTATGCATGTAAATAAAATGGCCCTGTCCGTGTAATATATTTTTAAACTTTTAGTTTAAAAATTATAAAAACTAAACATCCTACAGTATTTTTGCAGTCTTTATTTTACAGCTAAAATATATGTTTATTAAATAAAGTCTAATTTAACAACTAATTGGGGATCCCTTTAAGAAAACTGTCTGTAATAAAACACAAATATTAAAATAAAGTGCACAAATGCAGTCTGTCACATTGCAGGTCACTTAGGTAGAATCTGAACAAATTGAACTCAGCTTGAAAAATGATGTGTCTAACAAAACAACAAAGCAAAAGTTCTGACTGAACTTACTTTCCTTTCATTATTTTAGAGTCCTCGTTTAAACCATTAACTTGTTCTTGAGGCTGTTCACTTTTGGTGAGAGCCTAGCACAATCCAGTTCAAGGAAAAGTTTCTGGAATACTTCCAAGGTATACCTTAGCTCTTTGGGATAGGCAAGATCAACTGCATAGTCAACCCAACAAGCATTGCACACGCTCTTGGAAAAGTTCCCAGAGTAGGCATAACTCTCACGCCCTCCAGCACAATGCCTATGTCATCAACCTCAGATCCAGCAGCCTTGATTTTGTAGATTTTCATCTTCTGTTCAGAAAGATCTTGTGACACACCATCTCCTTCAGCCTCCTAAAACAACAGAAATATAGGGTTTTCTGACTATAATTTACAAATATGAAAGATCTCTCACTCTGACAAACATGAACAAAGACAACATAAAAAATTCTGCTTCAACACTTACACTGTACTGTTTGATGAGGTGATCAATGGACTCCCCAAGGTACACCATCAAGCACTGAATAACCAGATCTCTGGTTATGTCAATGTTAGGATTGGGTGGTGACTGAAAATTACAAGAAAATATACACATTACCACCATCATATGTGACTACTGTATTTATATAGACAAAACAATGGGAAATGGCTGTATTAAAAAGTAAACTGTTAAATATTAAACTGTCATCACCTGAAACATTATGTGGGATAGTTAGTTCATGTTAATGTACATGTGTAGTCTGACAGAGACAAAGAGTTCAAATCAATAGTTACAGAAGTAAGGACAATTTTGATATGACATTCTTCAAGTTGTATGATTTTAGTCATCTGGGGCCTCATTTATAAAGGATTGTGTGGAAACCATACTAAAAGTGAACGTAAGGCCAAAAGGTGACAATGGCGTACGCAAAAAAAAAATTTGATTTATAAAACCGTGCCTACTCATGTTTCTGGGCACCTTTCCTTTATAGATCACAGCTGCACCTCAGAGTTTGCACACAAGGTCTCGCCTCAGGTTCTGTCCTCTACACGCCCACAAACGCGTGACAAATACAGATTTAAAAAAGTGAACCATTTATAACACATCCACACTGGCGAGGGCGCGCGCACCCAAAGTGTGACTATAACCGTGACTTTTGCTGTCGTGTTGTTTAAATGTCTCTTGTCGGGGAGGGGTCTGTGGATCAGAGTTGTCTGAGGAGGAAGGAGATGAATGGAGATGCGTGAAATTTTATTTAAGATTTAAGTTTTTTTAATTTATTTCAAAGGTCCTTATGATGCTAGCCTGGTTAAAACCAGACCCTTGTCCTTCACTTCGCTTCGTACTAGGGTCTGGACTTTCTCCATTGTGAAACGATTCTTGCTGGAGGCGTGGCCTCTGCTGAGGAACAAAACCATTGGATCTTAGAAAAATTTTGAACAGGGAAAAGCATTCTGCTCCCTCCCCCTCAGAGCCATATATGGCTGCTCCCCCGTGGTCTGTTGAACTTGACAACTGCTCTGCCTCCTGCTGCTTTTTCTCTCGCTGCCTGCATATTCTGTGTTTATATGTTATTAAAACGTTTTATTAAAATAAAATAAAACCATGGATCGCTGGTCCAGCTCACCAGAAGACCAGAAAATCTGATGGGACTCGGGCAGCAACGTAAAACCTGAGTTTAATTCTCTCGTGACAACCTGAGGCATTTCCTTGTTCATTTCACTCAGCGGAGGGAGAGGAGGAGGAGGAAGCGATCACTTGACTTTTGGGAAAAAAACAAAAGAAAACTCCAGATAAGGGATTAAGAAGGGGAAATTAATACATTTGTGTCACATATAAAACAGTCCTGCATCGCTTTGCATCGCTTTGAATGAGAACATGCGGCTGCTCGCTGGCTGCGCTGGGACAGGTGGGGGCGTGGGTTAGGGGCCAAAAACTCCGCCCCTTCTGTTCTCTGATTGGTCCGGTCAAAAATCTACCGGAGAAATCCTTGTCTATGGGAGAAGTCCCAGACTGTGCAGTGAAGGGAAATGAGAATTGAGCGGAGCTGTGCAGGAAGGCGAGGGCCAGGCTATTATTGTGCAGCAGCAGAAGCATAAATAATACTGTTAAGAAAGCTGATGATAAAGTCGAATGTCTGATTATGAAGTGAAATTAAATATCAGACAGTGATCATTACACACACAGTGTGGTTATAATTCATCACTTGTCTCCAAAATGAGCGTACGCATGGGTCAGAGCTGGCGTGAGGCACCGCACATTTTCACGTCAAGTTTGGATTTTATAAATCACAACCTTTGTGTGAAAAGTGGCGTACGCAATTTCTGGGCTCGTTCTGTGCAAGCTTTATAAATCCAACCCCTGAAATATATGTGCTTTTAAATCTTTTAACTAAATTAGA
>JBBPBX010019880.1:22371-43993 GCA_038048925.1 Garcialebias charrua | reverse complement strand
CAGTCAGTTTATTTCATTTCTTCTGGATTATTCTGTCCATACGGAGTTGGCATTCGCTCCATTGTTTTCGTGTCTTAATGCTTCTGCGTAGTTGTGCTATTTTAACACTATTTTTATAACAAAACGTTCAACTTTTTCAGCAGATGGAGCTATGAATTTTGTTTTTTTGTAACTTTTATACTTTTCAACATATTTAACTTTATTTGCAGAATATTTTTGTCATAAAAATAAATCGAGATTTCTTGAATTTCTTTGAAAACGTTCCTTTTCTCAAGTGAACTTGCTATATTTTTGTCTTTTGTGCTACTTTTAGTTTTTACCTATTGTTCATTTATTTTTAAAGGGGACCACACATGAAAATTTCACTTTTTAATGTTTTTTTACTCAACTTTGGGTATGTACTTCATAAAAAAACAGTCCTAAGGCCAAAGAAATGCACCCAGTGGTTTATTTACTCTAAGTAGATTTATTTGTCTGTGATATAAACGGTTGGTTTCTCACTTCCTGCGGTTTGTGACGTCACAAACCGCAGCCAATCTGCCACAACCCACCCCAACCTGAGTCCAGCCCCTCACCTAGCAACCCCTGGTTAGGCTCAACCCACTTCTGTATTAAACACATGACTGTTGTTTTTCATGATTTCATCTCATCTTTTGTTTATATGTTCTTAATTTCATGTGTACAGCACTTTGTTGCAGCTGTGTTTTTTTTAAATGGCTTTATAAATAAAGTATAATTGTTATTTTTATGTTTTAGTTCAATTTTTAGTGTATTTGCGATCGCTCCCAACGCGCAGCCGGCAAAAATTAAACGAGCAGACCCCCGGCGTAGGGACCGGCGGCAACGGGACCCTCTTCTGGCGCGATGGAGCGGAGCTTCAACTGTACAGCCTCGCAGCCGAGGACCTTCTCCTTACGGATTAATTTACGGGAGACACTTGGTGAACTTTGTGTTGTCTTGACTGGAACAGCGATAACTCCCAAAATCGCTGCGTGCAACGAGCGGAGCTGGCGAACACCGGAAGAGGAACAAGCTAACATTAAGCCCGAGATACACTCATGCGTCCTCAGGTACGCCACCATACGCGCGCATTTTGTGCGCATGTGTTTTGCTGATATGCTTCAGCATATGTCAGAAACTATCAGCTTTCAAACGCTCGCGTTCTCCTTGTTGTAATATGAGCAGCTGCACACGGAGGGGACTCAACTGAGCTCGCTGATTGGTTACTTGCTGACACGCCTACTGAAATGATTGACAGCCAGCTCATGTAGCGCCTTGAAGACCGCGGCGGTGTTCATGCGGTGTTTCTACTATATATGTTGTAAAAAGTTCTCTCAGAAATAAAAATAATAACAGGGAGTGCTTTTCCTGCAGCACACAGCCCACCAGGGATATTTAAAACATCGCGCACCCAGGTAGGACCTGAATTCATTCATTTCATTCATGGAGTGAACGGAGGAAGAAGTGATTACTTGACTTTAGGCAAAAAAACAAAAGAAAAGGCCCGATCAGCGATAAAGAAGGGGAATTTATTTAATTTGTGTAACATACAAAACAGTCCGGCGCCGGGGAAGTTTATGTTCAGACACCGCGCATCGCGTATGCGTAGTAAAAAAAAACTTTTGCGCGTACGTGCCCTGAGGGGCTACGCGGGGCTACGCTTTTGCCACAGCGTACGTACGCTGCGTATAGGCGTATCGTGAGGACGCTCGAGTGTATCTCGGGCTTTAGCTTCGGATTCGGGTGGTCTAATGCTAAAAGGAGCAGCAAATTGCGGCGCGCTCAGACGGGTTTCGGTAAGTTATCTTAAGCTAACACTAACAGTAAGTCAAATGAGTAATAAAAAAAGAGCTAATTTTAAAACAACAACACATTACAGATACTGGCTGTGCAGAGGGCGTAAACAGATTGTTGAAGGGCGTGGACTTCAGAACTTGTATCAGAAACCGGTCGTTCAAAACGAAAGTTAAAAATGGCAGAATTAAAAAGGGTATAATTAATTATCTAAGAATTATTTTGTGTATTAAAATGAATTAATATTGTCAAGATAGCACACAGACATAACATAAAAATTTTAAATACTAACATGTGGTCCCCTTTAATATTTAGCTAGCCTTAGTTTTTAGCTTCTAGCTAGAATTTTCAATATTAGTTTTTAGCCATACATTTGCTACATTTAGCTTTTGGCTTGCCTTTTGCTACTTATAACTTGCTAGCTTTTCACCACTTTCCTTTTATAAAGCTTTTTGATACTTTTAGCCTTTGTCTAGCTTTTTGCTACTTTTAGCCTTTGGCTAATTATGTTTCCTACATTTAGCATTTGGCTTGCTTTTTGCTACTTTTAACTAGCATTTTTTATATTAGCTTTAACCATCCTTTTGCTACACTTAGCTTGAAAATAGCCTTGTGCCGCTGTTGTCTTTTAAATAGACTTTTGCTACTTTTATCTAGTTGATATCTTGTTGAGCTTTCTTCTATATTAGCTTTAAGCCAGCCCTTCCTTTTTACTTTTATCTTTTAGTTCAAACTATATACAGGTAGTCCCCGATTTACGAGCGCTCTTACATGCGAGGTTCCGGACTTACGAGCTGGCGAACCAGCAGTAAATTTGTAAAGAACATACAAAAAATACAGCACTTTTATGTGTTTTTAGATGAAAGTGTGTTAGCTAACCGTTTGGAAACAAGTTTCTGAGCATGTTTATGAACTAGTATGAACATTTGTGATGAAAAACGAGTGTTCGTAGTAGCGCTAGCATAAATTTTCCGATTTACGACCGAAAATCCGACTTACGAGAACACGTGTTTCGTGTTCCGACGTACGAGATTTCGCCTTACGAGATACTCAGAGGAACGGAACTCGCTCGTAAGTCGGGGATCACCTGTATGTATATATATATATATATATATATATATATATATATATAATTTTATTTTTACTTGTGCAAATGGAAGTATCCTAAATTTTATTAACTCCTTATAATAATTTGATTGTAAATGCAGTATTTTTAATTTCATTACCTAGAGAAATTTTAGTATTGAAATCTAAAATAGATATGAGTGTGAATCGACTATATGGCACACCAGCTTGCCATATTATCATTCTACAAACTGGAGCGAGCCGGCAGAGTTGTGCCAGCGCATGACGCATGTTGAGCCCAACTCTCATTGACTTCCATCGTATCTGAGCTCAGAATTTTCTCTTCATAACTGGAAGTGAGGGTTTATTTTTATCTCCCACTTTAAAGACACAAAAATGAACACATTATGATAAAAAAAAATGTATATAACATAATTTCTGCATTCAAAAGCTCATTGTTTAGAGCAGAAAGGTCCTGCATGTTGATTCGTCTGGCAGCGTTGAGAAATGTGTTAATGTTCATCTCCCTCCCCAGACGAGCTGTAAAGTGTCCCAGTTCGTCCACCTGTACCTGTTTGGCTGCAACTACTTCTGGATGCTGTGTGAGGGAATCTACCTGCACACGCTCATCGTGGTGGCTGTGTTTTCTGAGAAGCAACACTTGATGTGGTATTATCTCCTGGGCTGGGGTAGGTGGCAGATGTTCTGAAAACTAAAACAATCACAGCTGTGGAAGGTTTCTTCAATTTATTTATTCTCTTTTGTTTAGGTTTTCCTCTCATTCCTGCGTCCATACACGCCATTGCTCGGAGTTACTACTACAATGACAAGTAAGCACAGGAAGAGATATTTGGTATAATAACATGTTGTTTTAATGAATGCCGTGACTGGACTGTTGCAATAATGTCTCTGTAACAACTCATGTGATGTATGATGTGTGGAAATAGTTGCGTAACCTTTTTTTTTCTTCCCTGCGTCTCCTCTTTAGTTGCTGGATTAGCTCCAAAACGTCTCTGCTCTACATCATCCATGGTCCCATATGTGCTGCTCTGTTGGTGAGACTCTTTCTTTTACAGAGTTTACTCGACTTGAACGACCGATTTGTTTCACGTCTCTTCTGTTTTTATTGCACAACAAGAAGATTAATCTGCGTTTGGCCTCTTGTGAGTGGGCACTGAGGGGGGTGGCCCAGAAGGGGTTTAATTGTGTTTGTTTTGTGAAATTAATTCATCTGGTCCTTGGTGGATCCACTCGGAGGTCCCCAGGCCAGTGTTGTTTGCTTGGAATTCACCTAATCAGCGCAATGAGGGGAAACTGGTCCCTAAATTCTGCAAAAGTTTGATTCCAAGATAAACTTTTTTGTGGTGGTTTGTTTGTGTTTCGGCAACGAGCACACATTTTCCGAAGCGTATCACATGGCAAGAGCGGAGAGCCGTAGAAACTAATAACTTTATTAAACGTATTTGATATTTAACTAAACATGGGATTTCTTTAAATCCACAAAATTAGAATCAGATGTTAGAGAAAGCAGCCAACTGTGGTCTCATGCACTAACAAGAGTCCTGGCTGATCTGGACACAAGTGGACTCAATTACCCACTTTACGTGCCAATAAACACGCAGCCACATCACACGGTGGGCTGAACCAACAGGACATGTTTCTGTAAAACCACAGTCACGTAAACATCACATCAGGACAACAACTGTGGACTCAAAGGTCTTGGCTTGTCTCGGACCACCTCTGGTTGTGGTCAGAGGGATGAAATCTGAAGCTGTCCACAGTTCGTTCAGTTCTGTCCTCACTGTTGTCCAGTCGTGGCCAAAATGTTCAGGCCAAGGGTGAAGCGGTCGCAAGGACTCTGAGGTTATAGGACCTGTTGGTTCCACCATGGAATGCGTAGAAAGACCTATGAATTTGCTTTTACACGACCGGTGGAGCATTATATTTTAGCGATCGCATTATTTATTCGTCACACATTTAACAACAGCTACAACAACAACGCAGGATGCCGTAGTTAAAGCTGTTCATTCTAAAGAAGTTGTTACAGGACCCGAGACTTAGTCTTTGCCTTCAAAAAAGAGGATGTTACAGCGGACAACGCAGACAGCCAAGTAGGTTTAGGTCCTGTTAGTAACATGGTCCTGTTAGCAGGGAGGTTCTCTTAGTATTGTGGTCCTGTTAGTAACATGGTACACTTGGCACCATGGTGTTATTAGCAGTGTAGTTCTGTTAGCAGTGAGGTTCTCTTATTAACATGGTCCTGTTAGCGCCATGGTACCGTTAGCACCATGGTACTGCTGTTAGCACCATGGTACTGTTAGCACCATGGTACTGTTAGCACCATGGTACTGTTAGCAGCATGGTCCTATTAGCAGTGTGGTTCAGTTAGCAGTGAGGTTCTCTTACTAACATGGTCCTGTTAGTAACTTGGTCCTATTAGCACCATAGTACTGTTAGTACCATGGTACTGTTAACAGTGAGGTTCTCTTAGTAACATGGTCCTGTTAGTAACATGGTACTCTTGGCACCATGGTGCTGTTAGCAGTGTAGTTCTGTTAGCAACAAGGTTATCTTATTAACATGGTCCTGTTAGCACCATGGTACTGTTAACAGTGTATTTTTGTTAGCAGCATGGTCCTATTAGCAATGTGGTTCTGTTAGCAGTGAGGTTCTCTTAGTAACATGGTCCTGTTAGTAACATGGTCCTGTTAGCACCATGGTACCGTTAGCACCATGGTACTGTTAGCAGTGAGGTTCTCTTAGTAACATGGTCCTGTTAGTAACATGGTCTTGTTAGCACCATGGTACTTTTAGCACCATGGTACTGTTGGCAGTGAGGTTCTCTTAGTAACATCGTCCTGTTAGTAACATGTTACTCTTGGCACCATGGTCCTGTTAGCACCATGGTGCTGTTAGCAGTGTAGTTCTGTTAGCAGCGAGGTTATCTTAGTAACATAGTCCTGTTAGTAACATGGTCCTGTTAGCACCATGGTGCTGTTAGCAGTGTAGTTCTGTTAGCAGCGAGGTTATCTTAGTAACATAGTCCTGTTAGTAACATGGTCCTGTTAGCACCATGGTACTGTTAGCAGTGAGGTTCTCTTAGTAACATCGTCCTGTTGGTAACATGTTACTCTTGGCACCATGGTCCTGTTAGCACCATGGTGCTGTTAGCAGTGTAGTTCTGTTTGCAGCAAGGTTATCTTAGTAACATAGTCCTGTTAGTAACATGGTCCTGTTAGCACCATGGTACTGTTAGCACCATGGTACTGTTAGCAGCGAGGTTCTCTTAGTAACATAGTCCTGTTAGTAACATGGTCCTGTTAGCACCATGGTACTTTTAGCACCATGGTACTGTTAGCAGTGAGGTTCTCTTAGTAACATCGTCCTGTTAGTAACATGGTACTCTTGGCACCATGGTCCTGTTAGCACCATGGTGCTGTTAGCTGTGTGGTTCTGTTAGCAGCGAGGTTCTCTTATTGACATGGTCCTGTTAAAACCATGGTGCTGTTAGCTGTGTGGTTCTGTTAGCAGCGAGGTTCTCTTATTAACATGGTCCTGTTAGAACCATGGTACTGTTAGCAGTGTGGTTCGTTTAGCGGCTTGGTCTTGTTAGCAGCAGGTACCGTTAGCAGCATAATGATAATAATGATCGTGGCAACCGATGACTGCCCTCCAGAACTGGGTCTGGCAGACACAGAACATCCAAAGTTTTCCCGTAGAACCAAACTGTTCTATAGAGTTCGGTCCATGCAGGCAGATCATGGTGCTGGCCACCATGACAGGCCAGAACCTGAAACTGAGGCTGGATGGGGGCCGGGAACTGAACCACGATGGCACAATGGCAAGGCAGCAACACACAAAACTCCAAAAGCACTTCGCAGTCATGCCCGTAGCATGGGTGTACAGTGTAGATTCTAAAAAAGTTTAAACAAAAACAACAGGAACAAAAAAAGAGCGAGTCGAATCACATGATTTTCACATGAGGTTTTACAAAAAGGAAACCTGCAGGTAAAAACTCTGCTGCTTGTGTGGAGTCACGTCAAGTCTTCAATGTGTCCTGGGGAGGGTTTGTGTTCAGACGCTGAATGAAATCTGGATGAAAGTGTCCTGCAGATCCACAATGCTTTTTTTCAAACCGTCCTGAGTGGCGTTCACTGTCGTTCTTGTTGTGAAGCG
Organism: Garcialebias charrua; assembly: GCA_038048925.1. Taxonomy (NCBI): domain Eukaryota; kingdom Metazoa; phylum Chordata; class Actinopteri; order Cyprinodontiformes; family Rivulidae; genus Garcialebias; species Garcialebias charrua. The sequence goes on along the minus strand of JBBPBX010019880.1, from coordinate 36,958 downwards.
TTTGCTGTCAGGTTGTGAAAGTCTTTTCGAGTTTGGCAAGAGGTCTTAAATAGAACCACAACCACTTTATAAAAACTCCTTGTTGAAGCGTTCATCTGCAAAAACGTCACATCCATAAATCTTAGCCAGTGGGGAGAAACATCTGGAGCCAAAAGAAAATCTTTCGTGGAACTTTTACAGCTGCTGTTGCATTCATCCACAACTTTTGACCTGCATGGGAGGTGTGGCAGAGAAAGTCTCTGTCTGGAAAGAGCAAAAGAAAAGAGCTGCATTTCACCCAAGAACAAACGGATAAAGATCAGGTCAGATAAAAAGCATTTGACTACAGTAACTGTAGACATCTTTTGACGTAAAAGCGTCACTTGGGGGTTTGAAATGAATAGCATGTGCAAATAAAGATCAACCTTCCCTTGAGGCCGAAACACGGTTAATGCTCTCATACTTTACAAATTTATGTATGAATGCAAGAGTTAGATGCCGATTCTGTTTTCCCTTCTCTTTAGGTGAATCTTTTCTTTCTGCTGAACATCGTGCGAGTCCTCATCACCAAGCTGAAGGTGACCCATCAAGCCGAGTCGAGTCTCTACATGAAGGCCGTGCGAGCCACTCTCATCCTGGTGCCGCTGTTGGGAATCCAGTATGTCCTGCTTCCCTACAAGCCTGAAGGACGGGTCTCTTCTGAAATCTACGACTACATCATGCATATATTGATGCATTACCAAGTGAGTGATGACTCTGGTGTACTTCTATACGTCTCCGGATAACATTTAGCTATTTTAAGGTCACTTTCTGTTTTCTCTATACCGCTGTGTTCCCGTATTTCTCCGTAAATGAACCGTTTCCTGGACGCCCCGCTCCATTATCGCTATTTCGTTTGGTAAAATTCGAACATTCTTCAAAGCCCCGGAGGTGAAGTTGTTTATGTTGTAGCCCAGTGAGGAGCAGCAGGAAGGAAGACATGAATTATCGGAGCTGAAGGGGGGCTGAAATCAGTTGGATGTTGACGAGGTGTTATCTGATCGTCCTGAGCTCTCCCAGCTCGGCCAGAGCTGGAAAAATAAATTGAGCAATGGCTGAATTGGCTCTTAAAATACATTCACTTCAACTATTTTCTCCATTTTGCTGCTTTTATAGCGTAGATGTCTTCCAGCAACATGCTGCCAAAGCTGTAATTTAAATGTCTTTCGTTCCAGGGTCTGCTGGTGGCGACCATCTTCTGCTTTTTTAACGGAGAAGTAAGTTGGGGTCATACCCTTTGACTTTATTTTGAAGGCCTGCATGCATGCTTACAGACTGCACACTTCCCCTTTAGAGTAGCTCAGATAGAACATATCCTCTGGTTGTTATCTTCACTTTTAGAAGAGACTCTGGCTGAGGAGTGTAAGAGGATATCCATATCAATCAGATTATACAGAAGAACTGTTGAAGGGAAACGTCAACATAGATACAGATGGACAAACTCCATCAACTTCCATTGTCCAAAAGCGATATCTAAATGTTTGTTATTCCGGGAGCTGCCAAGTTTTATTTTAGGAACCAGAGTTTATGCTCCCTCCTGGGTCGGCCCAGTCCAAGTTCTACGTCTTTACGTTTAGCGGTCTCCTCTGAACTCCAGCTAGATTTTTAGAACCCAGAGATGCGAACTGACTTGTGCCGAAGATTTGACGTCAGCCGGACACTGATTGGGTTCACTGCCCCAGTTGTACTCTTGACTTCAAACAAGGGCAAACAAGCTAATGTCTGCTAGCATTAGCTTATTACCTTCTAACATTGTCTTGCACTCCCTCCTTTGGCGCAATCAGCTGTATGGCCTCGTGTCGTCTCATGCGTCTTTCTGCTGTGTTTCTTCTAGCAGCACGCAGCTTCTCTGCCTGTTTTAACGTGGTTTAGATGAGAGAATGAAGAACAAACAATAGCAGGACATCCATGCTTTCAACTGTTGGGTCTTGCAAACAATGTGAGCCTTGTGTGTTCTTGCTATGACCATCAAGCACATATGCAAAAACAACCAAGGCTGTGCAGAGCCTGGGAAGACCTACATGGGCCTACTAGGACTAGGCTGGACCTTAAGTTACAATACAATACAGTAGTCCCTCACTGATCGCGGGGCTTACGTTCCAGACACCTCTGCAATAGGTGAAACTCCGCGAAGTAGGGATGTTAATGAACCCTTCCCACACTTGCAGTGTTCTTAACAATGATCTAAACACTCTAAAAGAGCATAGCAAAAGAGAGCAGACAGACTGACACTTCGGTTACTTAGCCAATCAGTGCCTGGGCTACAGAGCACAATGCTCTGGTTGGTCGCCTTCCATCAATCGGCCAATCGTATGTCGTGCACAATCTTGCATTGAAAACCCGTGAAACAGTGGGTCTGCAAAAATCGAACCTTGAAGTACTGAGGGACTAGTGTAACGCCAAATGTGGGGCTGTACCGTCAACAAAAGTCCCGCCTCCACAACCCTACTCTCACTGACGTCACACTTTTTAGGCTTCAGATAACTTAATTAAATGAGCATAGAGCAAGGTAAGATCTATGAATCAACAAAAATCAACATCCAAAAAAAAAAAAATCATCCCATTCCTTTACATGGATGACTTGGCATAAAGCTTCAATTAGAGCCAGCCACTTGGGGAGGCGGGGCTTGTTTTTAACTTCCTGTCTCTAGTTATAACTCATCTCGACAGCAGTGAAACACAACAGATCAAGTAATTAGCCAGAAGATAGCGGTGCACACAGTTATCAGTTACTCAAATGTTTTTTGCTTGTGAAACTATTACTGTACAGAACTTTTCCAGGAAATCTCAGCTCCGTTGTGTTTTCTCTGGTTAGGTCCAGGCGGTTCTGAGGCGGCACTGGTACCAGTATAACATCCAGTTCGGCAACAGCATAGGGAACCATTCGGACGCCATGCGCTCGGCCTCCTACACGGCGTCGTCCTTCACCGAGGTGCAGGGCTGCTACACCATCGACGGCCACTCGGAACACATGAACGGAAAGAGCTGCCACGACGTGGACGCCTCCATCTTGAAGTCAGACAGCCCCTTCGCCTGACGTCGTCGCTCTTTCCTCACACAGCCCATACTTCCAACATCCAAAGACCAGCAGCGTGGACGCCGGGGGAACTCCCCAACCCTAAAGGACACGCTCCCCTCAGGACCGTGAGGAGAGCTCGGTGCAGCTTTTCCTGCTCAGTCAGGGTTTGTCTGCAGTTTGCATCATGTGGACCGTGACCCAGTCGGATCAACTCAAACCTTTCTGCCTAACAGACGTTTTCAATAAACGGACAAGGACTTCTCGTTTCTCCTTTTGGCCTCACGTTTTGCACAAAAGGCTTTTTGGTTACACTGTAAAACTTTTTGACACGGTTGTTGCCAAAAACTAAGAAAGGCTCCATCCTCACTTTCTGTTCTCAACAACAGATTCATAAAACATCCAACATGTAGATCGTAATATATTAAAGCTACAGTATATATCATGTAATTTATCTCAACAGTATTTATTAAGGATGATACCGTTTTTAAACTTTGACATATGGAGGTGACTTCATTACAGCTAAATGTGGACTTTGAGAACTTTGTTGTTTGTTTCTACGTGTGTGTTTAATGCAGATGAGCTACAACAGTGGTCCCCAACCTTTTCTGCGCCACGGATTGGTTTAATGTCAGACAATGTTTTCATGGACAGGTGGGTCGGGGATCCGACTACTGCAACAACAACAACAAAAAAACAAATTTCACTGGCCCATTTTAAGACTATCGTCATTTATTCCATAATTATTCAATATTTGTTCAATATTTTGGTGAATCTGAGGTTTGAGAATTGAGTTTCTTTACACAATCCTAATCCTGGTTTCTTTATTTTTCGCTTGAGCACCCCACCACCACCAAAAGAGACTAAAATCACCAATGAAGCCAATTTATATTCATAAATTTACTCTTAGACGACAGGCCACGGGAAAAGCAGGAACAAGTCTCTCACACCCAAACTGAAAAAAATCAATAAAAGCTTCAAGTTCTGAGAAAATAGTGAAAATCGTTTTTTTGCTAAATATACTAGTTGAAGTTGTGAAGAAACCACCCCATGCTTTAAAAAACACTTTAGAAGTGTTTAAACTGATAAACTTTGTGTTAGAATTCAGCTTGTTTTCAGAGTAAAGCCTCCGGCAGAGCTCGGCGTACTGCCTGTACGTCGCTCTACGCGCGCATTCTGTACGCACGCGTTCGCTGGTACAGCTCTGCTTTCGTTCTCGCATTAAATGCTCGCGTTTTCGCTCCAAATTCTTGTTGTAATTTGAGCAGCTGCGTGCAGAGCGTCTACCTACGGGACAAACTGAGGTCGCTGATTGGTCATTTGCTGACACGCCTACTCAATTGATTGACAGGTCGAGTGGGAGACAAAAAAAAATGCATGAGCTGGCTCGGCTGCAGCCGCTGCGGTGTTTCTAAACTTTATATGTTAATAAAAAGTTCTAAAAAATAAAAAACAGGGAGCCCTGGTCCTGCAGCCCACCAGGAAATATTTAGAACGTCGCGTAGCCAGGTAGGACATGAGTTATTATTCGCTCATGACAAATTCATTCATTTCAGTCATGGAGTTGCAGAGGAGGAAGCGATTACTTGACTTTTGTCAAAAAAACAAAATAAAAGTCCAGTTTAGCGATGAAGAAGGGGAATTTAATTCATTTGTGTAACATACAAAACAGTCCGGCGTCGGGCAATTTATTGTGAGACAACGCGCATCGCGTACGCGGTCGTAAAATTTGAGCTTTGCGCGTTCGTGCCCTGCGGGGCTACGCTTGTGCCTCGGCGTACGTACAGCGTAGTGTGGCGTACTACCTGTACGCTGAGCTCTGCCGGGGGCTTAAAAACGAGCCGGCCGAGATTTGCATATCGGGGATGTGGAAACCACCCACTGATTAACATGCGGTCTTTGTTTTGCTGGTTTCTGAGCTTTTCCTACTGCTTGTTATTGGTTTCAGCCAATAATATGCAGATTTGAAAGCCTTCCTAGGCAGAGTCTGTGTTGACAGTCAGAGCTGGGGGTTGGGGTTAAGGCAAATTAATGTAAATGAACAGCAATCGGTCTTTTGCAGACACGTGACATTTTGCACTCCCGGTCGCCATATTGGGTGGAGACCGGTTCATTTAAACAGAGGAAGTCCGGATCAATGTTGTTAATTGAAGCTAACTTCACCATGTAACGTTCTCTGGCTTCAAGGTTGAGTTTCTCTCTATAAGGCTTCTGCTCATTTTTATATTTAGTTTGCATTTTGCTGATGTTATTGTTCTGTATCGCACTGTGTTTAACATAGACTTCCTCTGTTTAAATGAACCGGTATCCACCCAACATGACGACCGGAAGTGCAAAAAGATACAAGCCGTGAAGTCACGTGCAAAAGACCGATTGTTAACACCCCCAGGTAACACTTCAGGAATGGGGATATTCTTCTAAAACTTTGAGGCCTGTTTTCTCCCTAATCTTATTTGCAGATTGCCAACATTGAAATGACTGTATCATCTTCAATTTAAAAAAAAAAATTTGAGTGCCATGTGTTTGGCATCATCGGATAGCTTAGAACCCACACTTTCAGATTCTGTAAATAACTCAAAATGACCCAGGGGAGACTTGTTCCTGGTTTTGCTGTGGCCAGTCACAGATGTGATTTATAGTTGTTTTAAGTGCAGGATCATTTCTCATCTACTAAATGTTTAGTTAGTAGTTCGTTTTTTTTTTTCTCTTCTGTGCAATCTAGTACCACTTGACCCATGGACTGGTACCGATCTGCGGCACAGGGGTTGGAGACCACTGAACTACAGTATTACAGTAAATAAATAAATAAAATGTTTTAATGAACGTACACCCTTTAAACAACAAATCAGTGATTGTCACAAAAAAGTCAACATGTTCCTCCAAAAGAATGTAAAGATGTGTTTGAGGAGCCGGTTTAAACGTGAGGAGGGTGCCACATTCCCGTTTACTGCCTTCGTTCTTCGCGGCTGCATCCAAGGAACAGAGTGTCCCTGAAAGCAGCAGGACTGAGAAGATGAACTTCAGTGAAGGATTTATTGTTTTTGTTTTTTTTATAATGTAGACGACGTGTGTTTTAGTACATGGAACTAAGAGGGGCTTTTTTTCTTGCTCAAGCTGTGATGATCCTCCCACAGTGTGTTTGTTTGGTGCCAAGTGGAATTTTTGCTCATTCAAAGCAAAGATAGTCAACAAATCGAGCTTTTTTTTTTTTCACGCCGGCTGTCTGAGAAACAACCAAAATCAAACTGTGCTGCTTCTTCTTTTGTCTGTTCCATCAACAAGTCATCTTCCTCCGTCTGTCCTCACTCCAACTACCTCCTTGTCCTCTAGCTGCATCCGTACATCTTCCTAAATCAAACTACTTATGTGCAACAGCTTTTATTTTGAAGGGGGAAAAAAGTGAATCAGTCCAATTTAGGGCACAGAAACTTTGCTGGGGTTCAGCTACTTCTGCAGATGTTTTTTTCTCGTTGTTTGCCTTGAAAGAAAAGTTCAAATGCTTTAAAGCAGGACTGTTCAACTGGTGGCCCAGGGGCCAAATCAGGCCACTTTGGTCCTCCACTGAGTTCATTTTTAAATAAAACTATTAAAACAAACTTACTGAATAACTGCTGGATGTCCGGCCCCTGAGCTCTTGGCTTTCAGTAACTGTGGCCCCCAGAGTAATTTTGTTGAATAGACCTGCTTTAAATTGAGGTTCTGTGAATGAGCTATGATCAGACAGCGTCTTACCTGTTACAGATGATTCTTTGAATGACCTCAGCTTGGGAAACAAAGTTTAATTTTGATCAAATTGATGAGCTAAAAGCAAGTCTGGATGTTAGTCAAAGTGGAGGTTGCAGCCTCAGCGTGAACATTTTCATAGTTTACGTGAGACATTACCGTACTTTTCGGCATATAAGTCACTGTTTTTTACTAATTTGAATGTCCTGCGGCTTATACGCTGAGGCGTCATATTTATGGATTTTTTCCCATGTTTTAGACCAGGGGTGGGCAATTATTTTTTCCCTGGGGCCACATGAGAAATAGAAAATATTGTGGGGGGCCGGGCAAAATGACATAATTCAATACTGCATATTAATAGTATTTCTTTATTAAAAGCAGTAAATATCATTGTTTAGACAAACTGGTAAAAGTATTAGTTATGATTAATCAACAAAATAAAAAGCATGAGTGGACATTTTTGAGGGCTAACGTTGTCTTGTGACTTGACAACAATGCAATCATGCACATTGCGCATGTCTTGATTTACATATTGCATCATTTTGTACGTGAATTTTAAAAAGACATCAAAATTAAAGCAATGCAGTCCACAAATGAGGTAAAATTAGAAACTATTTTTTTGTTGTAACTCCCCTTACGGGGGCCGGTCAGAGTCAACCAAAGGGCCGCATGTGGCCCTGGGGCCTTACAATGCCCAGGTCTGTTTTAGACCCATTTTTGGCTCTGATATCGCCGTTTTTTTATTTTGTCCAAAAAAATGGTGCAGTACCACTTTTGTCCGCTAGGGGGACACTTCCAGAGAGTACACCAACCGTTTCTAGCTCATGTGTCTGAAAAAAGTCTCCTCTGCTCAGACTGACTCTGTCGCTGCCCGGCCTCCTGCTCTGGAGCTAACCACTGTTAGCTGTGTTGTTAGCTGTGTTTTTTAGCAAGATAACTCATAAACCACACCTCAGATTTTCTTGAAACTTATAGAGCGTAATTATTTGGTGGTCATTTACAAACTGTTAGCTGCAGAAGATTTTCAGAGCTAAAAAAAAAAAACTCTTTTAGCTTTGTTGTTAGCGGTATAGCTACCGCAAACAGATACCTACTGTTTAGATAAACAGCTCTTAAACCACTCGACGGATATTTTTTTTAGCTTACAGAGTGTAATTATATGGGTTTCATTTACAAACTTTTGTCCTGTATAAGACATTTGAGATCAAATTCTATTTTTTATTTGTTGTTTAGAGACGGAAACGTCTCTCGTTAGCTTCGATTTTATTTCCGTTTATATTGTTATAAATCATAAACCACTCGGCAGATATTTTTTTTAGCTTACAGAGTGTAATTATATGGGTTTTCATTTACAAACTGTTGACCTGTAGACATTTGAGATAAAATTCTATTTTTTATAATTTATTTTAGTAGCGCACGCGACCGTTTGGAAGACGTCAAACCGAAACAATTTAAATTCAGCAGATTTGACCATTTCGTGAATTGATTAAGGAACGGTTAAGCTCAGGAACCCTTGTGCTATAATGTCAGCTAAGAAATATATTTTTTCTCAGCAAAGAAATAATTGTTTTTACCGTGTTAATCTTGTAAAGTCCTTCCGTGCTGGCTCGCTTCTGTGGCCGCCATTTTCAGCAGGGCAAATGAGGCGCTGACGCGTCGCGTAGCGGTGACGCATAATAGATGCGACTTATAGGGTGAAGCGGCTTATTTATGGATTTTTACAAATTATTCCAATAATTGGACAAAGCGGCTTATACACAGAAGCGACTTTTACGCCGAAAAGTACGGTAATTTAAGTAAACCACGATAATTTGGTTGAGAGGTTGATTAACGGAGGAAAAGGAAGCTTTGAGGAGCAAGCTGGCATCGGAGAAATACACATTTCAATTGTTTAACCACTGTGAGCTGAAAAACAAGGTTCCTAAATTTAAATGCTTCATCAAACTGAACCTATCTGCAACAGGTTAGATACTCTTTGTTTTAACCTTTCCACAGGACTTCAAATGATCTGCAAAGATCTGTTTGTTGCGTAAAGCCCCCTCCTGAACAGCAAAGACAAATCTTTTATTTTCTGTAACCGTAAACCTTAAGAGTTGAACCTCAACATCTGATTTTTATTTTATTTTATGAAAATATTTGTCTCCAGTAGAAAATGAATTAGGGAAATGATCCGTGTGGGTGAAATTTTGTTTTATTTTGTTTATATCGTTTGCAACAGAACCCCTGAATTTGACGTGAGCAAATATGTGATAGTGAAACTTTAAATTACAAATTTTAAAACATCAAATCTGGACATGCGCAGCTCTGAAGATTATTCTTTGTTTTTTCTCGTCTAAAATTTAACCACAGTTCAGGTTTGGTGAATTTCTGACTCAATTCTTCTGAGATATAAAAAAATTATAGTTGATGAACAGTTTAGAGAGTTTCGAACCTTCCTCTTGATAAATTTGTTGTTCAGGCGGATAATTTGGGGTCAGAAACTAAACCAGCTCATCAGACTTTAACCGCTTGAACACCAAAGTTTCTCGCGTTTGTTTTTTTAAACACGGACGAAGAAAAATGTGAAATTTTCAGCTCATTGAATACGATTATTTTGACTTTCTTGCTGTTTTGTTGCGAACCGCAAAGGTTTTCAGTCTTTGAGAAAAGAAATTCAGCTTTAAAAACTGTAAAACCTGTCAAGAAGTGCATCAAAACGTAAAATCTTCACATCGAACGAATCTATTTTAGAGGACAATTAGCTAAAGAAACCTTATTTTCATTCATGTAACGATCATTTTCAGTTTTTATGCTTTCAAAGTTCAGTGAATATAAACAGTTCCCCTTAAGTTGACTGGTAAACTTAATTATATATATTTTTTAAATAAATAAAAAATAACTCCGACAGGTGTTCTTGAAAATCTGAGCTAAAAATATATATACAGGTAGTCCCCGACTTACGAGCGCATCGACATACGAGGTTCCGGACTTACGAGCTGACTAACGAACAGTAAAGTTGTACAGAACATACAGAAAATACAGCACTGGTATGTGTTTTTAGATGAAAGTGTGTTAGCTAACAGTTTGTAAACAAGTTTCTGAGCATGTTTATGAACTAGTATGTACGTTTGTGTTGAAAAACAAGTGTTCGTAGTAGCGCTAGCATAAATTTTCCGACTTACGACCGAAAATCCGGACTTACGAGCGACACGTGTTTCGGGTTCCGATGTACGAGATTTCGTGTTACGAGCACCTCGCAGGAACGGAACTCGCTCGTAAGTCGGGGACAACCTGTATACTGTATTTGATGGTTTCGGCTCTTTTTTAATCCAGATGTGTGGCCCTTCAGCTCATCAACCTACCGACCTACAAGTTTAGCCTTTTTTTAATCGTCTCCATAACTCTGGGAACACAAGCCTTCATCGGCTGATGTAAATTTGTCAGAGCAGCTGAACACGTGAGAGAATGAATGCATGATTTCAGTTCTGACTGAGAAGCAGGAACTCTCTACGTGCTGCTGGTCCACCGGGGCCTGTCGTCGCCTCCTTTGTGTTGGAAGGAAGTGGACGAGCTCGAGCCGAGCTCCGGAGAGAACGTCCTTCAGCAAAAACGTCGTCCGCGTTACAGTTTGATTATTTAATGCGAGGGCGACGACTGACGGTGCTCGACGATTAGACACAAAACATGGAGGCGTTTCATTTAAAGGAACCTGAACTCGTGCGTTCGTCGGCCTCCCGTCTGCAGGGCGACCTCCGAACGAGCAACTTTCACCGTGGTTTCATTGACGACTTGAAAATGTCCAGCTGTTTGCGATGCGTTGCTGTTGTTTATGAAGGTTCTGTAAATTCATCCAAACTGTGGAAAAGCCAAAAAAGCTTCTGGCTTGTGTAACAGCTTCTGCTTATCTTTTATTATTTTTGTATATCCGTGTAGAAAATGATTCGCAGGGTTTGTTTCTTTGTCGAGAAACGACATTTCTCCTCCTCTGTGTCGAACTTTGACACGACCGCTCTGCTGTTTGAATGTTAAAGACTTTCTTTTCTTCTCTGGATGTAAAAACACATTCATGTATGCTATATATATACAGTATATATAAATTTACATGTCTTTTTTATAGTGTAAATGTTGCTGTCTTGTGNCGCCGCAGTTTGCTGCTCCTTTTAGCATGAGACCACCCGAATCCGATGCTAATGTTAGCTTGTTCCTCTTCCGGTTTTCGCCAGCTCCGCTCGTTGCACGCGGAGACTTTGAGAGTTATCGCTGTTCCAGTCAAGACACACAAAGTTCACCAAGTGTCTCCCGTAAATTAATCGGTAAAGAGAAGGTCCTCGCTGTTGCGAGGCTTCTGCCAGGCTGCTGCGAGGCTGCACAGTTGAAGCTCCGCTCCATCGCGCCAGAAGAGGGGCTCGTTGACGCCGGTCCCTACGTCGGGGGTCTGCTCGTTTAATTTTTGCCGGCTGCGCGTTTGGAGCGATCGCAAATACACTAAAAATTGAACTAAAACATAAAAATAACAATTATACTTTATTTATAAAGCCATTTAAAAAACCACAGCTGCAACAAAGTGCTGTACACATGAAATTAATAACATATAAACAAAAGATGAGATGAAATCATGAAAAACAACAGTCATGTGTTTAATACAGAAGTGGGTTGAGCCTAACCAGGGGTTGCTAGGTGAGGGGCTGGACTCATGTTGGGGTGGGTTGTCCTCGCGCCTGTGACGTCACAAGCGCGATTGACTTCCAGTTTATTTCAAAAACGAGCCGTTTTTATCACAGTAAAATAAATCTACTTAGAGTAAATAAACCACTGGGTGCATTTTTTTGGCCTTTGGACTGTTTTTTTATGAAGTAAATACCCAAAGTTGAGTAAAAAAACATTAAAAAGTGAATTTTGAATGTGTGGTCCCCTTTAAATATGAATATTTTTTTGTATTCTGGTGACTGTTTATGAAAAGTCATTTTGAAATTACACATTTGTTTGGTTGATTCAATAAAAGGAAAAAATGTGAAATATCGTCTGTGATATCGTTATCGGGGTGTTTCAAAAAATATATTGTGATATCATTTTTTGGCAATATCGCCCACCCCTAGTCTCCACCCCAACCCCATTGAGAAAAATCATGAATGACGAGTGCCAAGTAGGAAACACTGGCGTTGGTTCTCACGCGGTCCTCTGAGAACTCTCTGAACGTTCTCTTGTCGGGGAAGTTCTGGTCAAAGTTTATGGAGGTTTTATTTACTATGGCTGAGAATCAAAGCTCATGGTAAAGAAATCCAGCAATGTTCAGTCAGGTCATCTGGACTGTTCCTTTTTGTTGTCGAGACGTTTCACCCTCCATCAGAAGAGCTTCATCAATCTGACAAGTCACAAACAAACTCCGCTCATTCTCAATCAGTTCATCTGGACAATTTCTTTTTAGTAGAAACGTTTCACCCTCACTCCAGAGGGCTTCGTCAGTCAGAGCAGTCCAAAGCAAACTGAAGCTACCCCACCAAGTAAACAACTTAAGTGGACCAACCAGTTTGCTGTAGCCAAGATGGTTTCTGGGGGCTTGTCCCTCGTCGACTCCTCCCAGGCAGGCAGACATGTCCAAAGTGGTTCAAGACCAGAAAGTTCATTCTCAATAGTCCAGGTATCAAATCCGCTCATTCTCAATCAGTTCATCTGGACAGTTTCTTTTTGTCCAGATGAACTGATTGAGAATGAGCGGATTTGATACCTGGACTATTGAGAATGAACTTTCTGGTCACAAACAAACTGTTTCCCAACCAAGCAGTACACTCCTACAGTGGACCAACCAGTTTGCTGGTGATAAATGGAGACCTCTGGATGGAGGGCGAAACATCTCAACAACAACAACAACAACAACAACAACAACAACAACAACAACAACAACAACAACAACAACAACAACAACAACAAAGGAACTGTCCAGAGGACCTGCACTGAACATTGTTGTGTATGACTGAGAGTGTTAACTCTGCCCATGAACTTTTGTTTGTGTTAGTAGAAAACAGGATGAGGAGCTGCACACAACCAGACCACCGAGCTACCACAGCCCTCAGTGTGGAGCAGGGAGCTGCCTCCAGGGCGCCCGGGGGGAGCAGATGGTGGGGGTAAAGTGCCTTGCTCAAGGACCAAGAGTGGGGAAAATGAGTGTTTCATCTTTCCCCACCCACATTTTGACGTCGGCCCAGGGAGTTGAACCGACAACCTTCCGATCCCAGGCCACCTCTCTCCCACATATGAGCAGCAAAGAAAACGTTGAGTTTTATCTCGATGAGCTGAAGAATAGATAAAAGTCGAGTTGTGTGTGAGACGACCTTCAAACTGTTGCTGGTTCTGGGAGCAGGGACTCAACAAGAGAACCTTGGAGGTTTTATCAGTCCAGGGACACATTCCTCAGGTCCAGAAACCAGAGGAGGCTCCATCCTGCTCGATTCATGAAGATTAATTTAATATTTAATTAATTTAATCTCTAATTAATTTAATCTCTAATTAATTTAATCTCTAATTAATGTAATATTTAATTAATTTAGTCATTAAATGAAAGTTTATGTGTCTCAGCAGCTGGACATGGCGGCAGGTGTTGGGTTTACCTCTGGAGCTGCTCTGCGGTCGTCGCACCACTTGCTCCCGGCCTCCGTGTCTCCTCCTCAGCGCCTCCTCCTCCTCCTCAGCTCGAGCCTCTGCCATTGTTTAAACTTCTTCTTCTTCCACCTCCTCAAAGCTCGTCTCTGCTCCTCCTGTGAGTCGCTGGGTCAGGACATTTTCATCACCTCCTCCTCCTGCTGCTCCTCCAACAACAACAACAACGACCCGGACAAGTTCAGATGAAACACCGACAACTTTCAGCTCCAAGCACTTCCGGAGGGATTCGGACCTTCAGCCTGCGGCGCCGCGCGTGAAGCCGCTGGATATCCGCGGTTAGTTTTGGTTAAAGGGTAGCCGTGTCGGTGCTGTGTCGGTCCGAACCGTCTGCTCGGAGCTGCTTCTCCTTTCTCCTCCTCCGGTCGCGAGCTCGAGGCTCCGCCGCCGCTCCGTGACGTCATCACCCAGGGCAAAAATTAAATAAAACATCGAGCTGAACCAAAAGTTTCTTTAAAACTCCAATAAAACACACTTTTTACCTGTTTTTATGTCATATAAACTGTTTTTTTTATGAATATAAACGGATTTTAAAGAGAAATTTGTGAGTTAATTGTTGGCCAGAGGCGGCTCCAGGGGGAAGCTAGGGGGTGCTATAGCCCCCCCTGGAAAAGTCACAGCACCCCCTTAGCACCCCCAAGAAAATACCAGATTATTTTCTTTTTCATCTGAGTTAATATTCTTTAACATGTGGTTGTTGTGATATTTTCCTCGCAAAACAACTAATAAATAAAAAAAATCAGTGATTATATCGAGTTTAAAAAACAACAACAATCTGATCCACCAGCTGAAGCCCACAAAGATGAGTGATGCTCTCAACACTGACCCAGTAAGGAGCAGAAACTGGTGACATGATGCCTCTGGTTATGCCATTTTGATAAATCATTTCCTGGCTTGCAGTGATAATAAATGACTTATCTGGTCACATTAAATAACTACTTTTAACCAAAATCCAAAATAAACTTTATTAAAATAGCCTCACGGCATCTAAATTCATGCGTGTATAAAACTGAAATAATTCCTGCTCAAAGAGTTAATTTTGCCTTAGACAAGAGAATTAAGCCTTGACTGATTTATTATTATTGCTTGTTTATTATTGTTGTTGATTTTTAGTTCCCATAGGAACTTCCCATACTTCCCATAGGCTCACCACCTGTGGGAGGGGCCAAAGGGGTCGGGTGCATTGTGGAATGGGTG
>JBBPBX010019880.1:0-22058 GCA_038048925.1 Garcialebias charrua | reverse complement strand
ACGCCTCCCTGGTGAGGTGTTCCGGGCATGTCCCACCGGGAGGAGACCCAGAGGAAGACCCAGGATACGCTGGAGGGACTATGTTTCTCGGCTGGCCTGGGAACGCCTTGGGATTCCCCCAGAGGAGCTGCTCCAAGTGGCTGGGGAGAGGGAAGTCTGGGCCTCCCTACTTAGGCTGCTACCCCCGCGACCCGACCCCGGATAAGCGGAAGAAAATGGATGGATGGATGGTATTTCTTATTTCATGACTCGGATCTTTTTTACTGTTTTTCTTTACAATTTGTATTTTTGTTGGATGTAACTGGGACCCTGTCCATAGTTTCGTTCCATCTTCCACATGTGATGTGAATGACACACATTGACCTTGAGAACTGAAAGAACAAATGATCCTTTAGCATCCTCAGTAAAATGCTTAGCCCCCCCTTAGCACCTGCAGAAAAATATCTCTGGAGCCGCCACTGGTGTTGGCTGAACAGCAAAAACTCATTAACGTTCAGGGTCAACATATCCAAGATGGCCGCCACGAACAAAGGCAAAAAAAAACAAAAAAAAACATTGAGCTGAAACAAAAGTTTCTTTAGCGCCAATAAAACACACTTTTTACCCTGTTTTAATGTCATATAAAAAAAATATGAATATAGACGGATTTTAAAGAGAAATTCGTGAGTTATTTGTTGGCTGAACAGCAAAAACTCATTAACGTTCAGGGTCGACTGATCCAAGATGGCCGCCACATACAAAGGCAAAAAAAAAAATAAACATAGAGCTGAACCAAAAGTTTCTTTAACTCCAATAAAACACACTTTTTACCTGTTTTTATGTCATATAAACTGTTTTTTTATTAATATAAATGGATTTTAAAAAGAAATTTGTGAATTAATTGTTGGCTGAACAGCAAAAACTCATTAACGTTCAGGGTCGACATATCCAAGATGGCCGCCACGTACAAAGGCAAAAAAAAAAACATCGAGCTGAACCAAAAGTTTCTTTAACTCCAATAAAACACACTTTTTGCCTGTTTGTATGTCATATAAACTGTTTTTTTATGAATATAAACGGATTTTAAAGACAAATTCGTGAGTTAATTGTTGGCTGAACAGCAAAAACTCATTAACGTTCAGGGTCGACATATCCAAGGTGGCCGCCACGTACAAAGGCAAAAAAACAAACATCGAGCTGAACCAAAAGTTTCTTTAACTCCAATAAAACACACTTTTTGCCTGTTTGTATGTCATATAAACTGTTTTTTTATGAATATAAACGGATTTTAAAGACAAATTCGTGAGTTAATTGTTGGCTGAACAGCAAAAACTCATTAACGTTCAGGGTCGACATATCCAAGGTGGCCGCCACGTACAAAGGCAAAAAAACAAACATCGAGCTGAACCAAAAGTTTCTTTAACTCCAATAAAACATACTTTTTGCCTGTTTTTATGTCATATAAACTGTTTTTTTATGAATATAAACGGATTTTAAAGACAAATTTGTGAGTTAATTGTTGGCTGAACAGCAAAAACCCATTAACGTTCAGGGTCGACATATCCAAGATGGCCGCCACATACAAAGGCCAAAAAAAAAACATCGAGCTGAACCAAAAGTTTCTTTAACTCCAATAAAACACACTTTTTGCCTGTTTGTATGTCATATAAACTGTTTTTTTATGAATATAAACGGATTTTAAAGACAAATTCGTGAGTTAATTGTTGGCTGAACAGCAAAAACTCATTAACGTTCAGGGTCGACATATCCAAGGTGGCCGCCACGTACAAAGGCAAAAAAACAAACATCGAGCTGAACCAAAAGTTTCTTTAACTCCAATAAAACATACTTTTTGCCTGTTTTTATGTCATATAAACTGTTTTTTTATGAATATAAACGGATTTTAAAGACAAATTTGTGAGTTAATTGTTGGCTGAACAGCAAAAACCCATTAACGTTCAGGGTCGACATATCCAAGATGGCCGCCACGTACAAAGGCCAAAAAACAACAACATCGAGCTGAACCAAAAGTTTCTTTAACGCAAATAAAACACATTTTTTACCTGTTTTTATGTAATTTAAACCATTTTTTAATGAATATACTGTAAACGGATTTTAAAGAGAAATTCATGAGCTAATTGTTGGCTGAACAGCAAAAACTCATCATTAACTTTCAGGGTCGACATATCCAAGATGTCAGCCACGTACAAAGGCAAAAAAAAAAAAACATAGAGCTGAACCAAAAGTTTATTTAAAACTCCAATAAAACACACTTTTTACCTGTTTTTATGTCATTTAAACTGTTTTTTATGAATATAGATGGATTTTAAAGAGAAATTAATGAGTTAATTGTTGGCTGAACAGCAAAAACTCATTAACATCCAGGGTCGACATATCTAAGATGGCCGCCACGTACAAAGGCAAAAAAAACCAACAACATTGAGCTGAACCAAAAGTTTCTTTAACTCCAATAAAACACACTTTTGACCTGTTTTTATGTCATTTAAACTGTTTTTATGAATATAAACGGATTTTAAAGAAAAATTTGTGAGTTAAAGGTGCAATATGTAATTTCTGGAACACACTGGCACTATTTTGAATTGAGACACGTTTCTGGTCCCTCCTCACTCAGAGCCATATATGGCTCAGCTCCACCTTGCTCGCGCTGCAGCCTGGAATGCTCCGCCTCCACATGTCCCGTCTCAGCCGCTGCGAAGTTCTGTGATTATATGTTAATAAAACGTTCTAAAAAATAAAATAAAAACATGGAGCACAGGTCCATCAAAACAAAAACACCCTGAAATCTGCAGAGCGTCACGCAGCCACGTTGGACATGAGTTTAATTCGCTCGTGACAAATCCATTAATTTCCTCATTTCTGTCAGTGAAGGAAGAAGCGATCACTTGACTTTTGGCAAAAAAACAAAAGAAAAGTCCAGATCAGGGATGAAGAAGGGGAATTTAATACATTTGTGTCACATACAAAACAGTTTTGCATCGCTTTGCAATTCTTTGAATGAGAACGTGCGCGGCCGCTGCGGGCTGGGACGGGGGGGCGGGGGTTAGGGCGTGAGAAGTGAGAAGCTCTGTTTTTATTGGCTGGTTAAAACTCTGTTTTTATTGGCTGGTTAAGGACGGGTCACTCTGTGTTTTTATAAATGCTGATGGAGAAGCAAGGAGACTATAGTTTTTTTCAGACTTGTCTAACATCAGTCTGTCACGAGATAGTGACAGAGTGAAGAAATATGTTAAAAAAATATATTGTTAGAAAAGTTACAGACTGCACTACAAAGTTACATACTGAACCTTTAATTGTTGGCTGAACAGCAAAAACTCATTAACATTCAGGGTCGACATATCCAAGATGGCCGCCACGTACAAAGGCAAAAAAAGCTTTAAATCAGCCATGAGCTAAAACTGCGTGGTAGTAGCTGGGAGTAATCCCCAACACATACGTCGAGCACCAACGGATTTTGACAGGTTTAAATTTGCAATTAGGCTAGTCGACTGGTCTGTTAGCAAAATATCTAACAAACCACTGGACAGATTTTAATTTACATTAAGAAAGCATCTGAAACTGATTTATGTTTGAGTCACTGACAACAAATATCCCACAACCCACTGCACAGACCAGTCCAAGATGGCCGCCACAACCAAGTGACATCATCAACAGACCAAAGTAGGAATGTGATCAATTTATGGTAGTTTACTTTGCATACATACTTATGTCATGTGACCAAAACATTCTTCAAGTGGGCGTGGCTAACAAAGGCCATGACGACCCTCAGAAGGGAGGGCAAAGAGTGATTTGTTTGAAAGTTAACTAAGAGACTTTCATTTGAACAGAAAATTGATGGTATGGACTGTGGAGTGGAGAAAACTCCTTAAATGTGAAGAAAACATCTTCAGAAACAAGGAACAAAGAAAAAAATGACAAAAAAATAAAGAAAAACAGATGAAGAAAGCATCCAACATTTTTCAAAAACGCCACATATTTATAAAAACAGTTCAAAAATGACTATATCAACTAATTAAATATAAATGATGGAGCAAAAACTCTTTAAGGAAATGTTTATTTAAAAAGCAAGGTCAGATGTTAATTTTTTTTTTACATGTGAAATTGAAAACTGTTTGTTTCTCCAAAACATTTTAGAGAACTGTAATCATATAGCTGCACTGTCTGGTTTACTTCCTATTTATAATTTAGTTTATAAAACTCAAGCCGCTTCATTTGTCTAAAAATGTAGATTTATTAAAAATACTGAGTTGATGCTCTCATCTTTCTGTCTTGAATCAGATGAGGGAAAAAACTTACTTTAATTAACAATAACTGCACTGAATGTTTTAAACGTCAGTGAGCAGAAGGTGAAATGACAACAGAATGAAATGTGTCTGTTTGGAGCCGCCGTGGAAGCTGAACTTCCTTTATAGAAAGGTCAAAGGTCAATTGTTTGTTCCTATCACTGAAAGGAATGATTTTAATGTTTGTCACTTTAGTCCAGTTCACAGTTCCACTTGTTTTTGAATTATTTGAACATTAACTGGTGATGAAATTTTTTTTTTTGAAGTATTCAGGAGTCTGTCTTGTAGTTTCTCCGATCTGCCAGCAGAGGTCAGTGTTGAACAGTGTAAACTGTTTTTCCTTGGACACAAAAAGCTTCTTGTTTTCTTTAATAAATACATTAAAACTGCAAGACATACAATTAGTGCAAAATTTTAATAGATAGATAGATAGATAGATAGATAGATAGATAGATAGATAGATAGATAGATAGATAGATAGATAGATAGATAGATAGATAGATAGATAGATAGATAGATAGATAGATAGATAGATAGATAGATAGATAGATAGATAGATAGATAGATAGATAGATAGATAGATAGATAGATAGATAGATAGATAGATAGATAGATAGATAGATAGATAGATAGATAGATAGATAGATAGATAGATAGATAGATAGATAGATAGATAGATAGATAGATAGATAGATAGATAGATAGATAGATAGATAGATAGATGATAGATGGATAGATAGGGTATAGGTACTTGTATGTGGAATGGTTTGGATAATAATGTAAAAAAGGCTAAGTCTGAAATTGATTATGAGTGAACTTTTGAAAAAATATATATAAACGGTGAAAATTATAAGTACCATATACAGTATTTGTGAATTGTAATGTTACATAATTGGTTCATGGATAATTATTGTTTAAAATTGATTGTTTGAAGTGATTTTGTTTAAAAAGGGGCAGATATTATAAGATTTTTTCTTCTGCTGCTTCCTTTTATTTAATTTTTTTTCTTCTTAATATGATTTTGTAAAAATAAAAAGTGTTTTAAATTTGAAATTAACAAATAAATAAATAAAATATATTGATTGATTGATTTTACCTGGATGATTGAGGCTTTGAGGTGTTTGTTTTCGTTCGTTTGTTTAGGGGCGGGGCTACAAGCCTGTCTATATCTGGACTGTTTGTGACTTTTTTTTCTTTTACTTGCATGTTTTTACAATCTGCTCAAGTTTTGCATTTTTAGCACCTTACTCAGTTTTTATCAAAAACTTTGTGCTGCTGGCCACAGAACAGAACATGTTTTTATGTTTCCAACATGAATCAGCATGTGTCTCTTTTCTTGTCTCTTTGTTTGTTTGTTTAGATTAGATTAGTTGTATTTTTGTATTTATTGTTTGTGTTTTATTGTTCTGTTGTGTATCTGCAGTGTCATGTTCTGAGTTGCACCGTGATCCTGGAGGAACTGTTTCATTTCAATATGTACTTTATTTTAGCCTCTGATTCATACATCTGGGCGGAGTCAGGGACGTTTGTGGGCGGGGCTTCAGCGGAGTGAAATCTGAGCCCTTCAAAGCCTCAGGAATGAGCAACGCAGATTAAACTCAATCTTTCGCCTTTGAAACCACAAAGCTCGGGATTTATTCACAATTTGTAACTGTTACACAGCTCTGAGAGACTTTTAACACTTTTAATTCTTGTTTTGTTTTTTAAAACACGGAACATTTAAAGACTTCCAAGGTAAGACGCGTCTGTTGACTGTTTTTTTTACAGATTAGTTAAAAAAAATTATTATCAACGTTAACAAAGATATTTTAATTGAGTGTAGAGCTAACTGAAAGTTATTTATTACATATATGAGATAATTTTCATTTTAAAGATGAAAATATGCAAAGTGAAGTTAAATCATATAATAAAATATTAAAATTAAACCAAAGAGCAAATAAAATAAACAAAAAACACACAAATCAAATATTTTGTGCAACAAATAAGATTTAAAGGTAGATTAACAAATAACCTCTACGCTTACGCTTTTCTTTATTATAAATAGATTATTACTTAGTTATGCTCTTTTTTCTGTAATATTCAGGTAATATTGGTACATCTGTATAATTTACAGTAAATCATTAAAAAAGGCAACACTGTTCACACTGGATGACCAGAACACACCCAGCTGTGTATTCAGCAAACCTGCCCTACATCATAGAACTAGACATTATGGGATGGATTTGGGGACTTTTATCTTGTATTATTAAATAAATGTTTTTATTTAGCTGCTGTATATCAAATCACAGTTGATTAACTGAGTTTCTTCTGGTTTGGACGACTTAATCAACCATTCAATTCTCTGGAGCCTCTTTGAGAGACAATAACTGTCTTATTGGGTCATCAATAAACTTTATGTTAGTTTTATTGTTTTTTCAAGCAACAAAACAGAAAACTTTAAGGATTTATATATTGACCTTTTGAAGAAAAAAAACAGGAATGATGTGAATTTTCATAGTTCGCTAACCCCAAGCTTTGCATTGTACATGCATATATACACATATTTTATTTTTGTAGCGTTTTTACTCCACACAATAAGCCATAATGTTTCTATTACTAATCAAATATTGTATTTTAAATCAAGTCCTCGGTTTGTTAAAGGGTTAAAACTTGAAACGAATTAGGTACATGTCAAGTATGCAATAATAGACTAAATAAAATTTAAAGTATTTTAATAGAGACATTTTAAAAATAAACTACCGGTAGTTTTCAACATTTGAATAATAATTTGAGTTCATTTTCAAGCAACAATGTAAACTGATCATTACACAGTCCGTTTTATAGATATGGTGCATGGTGGGTGGGGGGTAGTTGAGAGTGATACCAGTTGAAAAATCACTAATGTTTCCACAGGTTGTTTTCGTATAAACAGGGCCTTATAGTAGGTAGATCACTTTGACTTGATCATTTCAAAAGTAGCTCGCATGCTGAAAAAGTCTGAACACCCCTGCAGTACCGTAAAAACCGGTGTATAATACGCAGTATTTTTGCTCATTTGCATGTCCTGCGTATTATACACCGAAGCGTATTATTTATGGATTTTTCCCCATATTTTTAGACCCATTTTTGGCTCTGATATCTCAGTTTTTCATTTTGGCCAAAATGGTGCAGTACCAGTTTCGGCCGCTATGGGCGCTAATGCACCCTGTAGGTAGTCTGTTTAATACCTGCAGACTGTACCAAAAATATTTATTTTAATTAAATTCAGCTGTACATTACAAATTAAGTCATCTAGAGACTTCTTTTAATTCTGTTAGTTTAAATGTCATCAAATGAATAACCTTGTGTGTTACTTGTATAAGCATTATTGAATCCAATGTTTGATAGTCATCAAGACTGTTTAATTCAAACTGTTTAAATTCATGCTGAATAGCAAATGTTATTCCAAAATGTTATTCATGAAGGATTTCTCTTCTCAAACCTGCAGTGAAGATTCAGTGACACTGTTTATCTCATTTTAGTTTGAGCTCAGGACAATCTCCTCAGAAGAGACTTTTGTTTTTGTCCTAATTAATAATCAGATGAATAATATCTGTTTTTGCTATTATCATTAACATAGGTCCCATATGTGATGCTTTAATGACGTTGTTTTAACCAAACCAACAGGTTAACAGTGTTGTGTGTAGTGTTAAGATCAGTTTTTATCATAAAATGCTGACATCTGAAACTAACACTTTATCTTTCTGACAATTTGTAATGTTTGATTCAAATTAAAAGTAATAAAAGTATTACTCTCCCTTCAGGATTAACTCCCAAAAAGTTCATTACTGAGAGTTATCAGAGAAGTGTTTCTGAGGTCACGGTTGTATCACTATAGTTTCAATGGGTTTGGCGCCATCTAGTGGCCATAAAAAAGACTGTCACGGCAGCGCGTATTATACACCGAAGCGTATTATCTACGGGTTTTTCTGATTTATTTCCCAAAATTGGCCAAAGCGTATTATACACCGGAGCGTATTATACACCGGAGAATGGTCTGAGAGCTGACAGACTGAGTGAGGTCTCTGAGAACAATAACTTCAAGGTTTGAACAGAACACTTCAACAAAACAAATGTGTCGTGGTTAAATACGATTCACTGATACGTCTTCTGAGATGTCACGTCTTCTGAGATGTTCCTCATTAAGAGACAACAGAACTGTCCCGTATGGTCCATGATGTTCTGATGAGACTGTGGCCTGTGGATAAAACGTTCCGTCTTTTAAGACTTCTTCAGTCTGCGGAGATGCAACAAACTCATAGAGGGGGTCGTGAACTCAGCCATCCAGGTAGTCCAGAAGATTTAACCTTTTCTTGGTGATTCTCGTAGTGGATCGACCAGTTGATGGTGACAGCCAAAACCAGCTGTTCACATGCAAAAGGAGGACCATCAGCCTAACAATGGATCGTTAGCACCCTGATGGTTGTTTGCTATTCACAGAGGGCTGCGTGATACTAGCAATAACAGCATTGTAAGAGGGGGACAGTTGAACCCGGAGGCCTCCACCTCTGTTTAATGATGGACGGTTTCTTTTCACAAAGATGGCCTCCTTTACTCCTCTCTCAAACCATCGTTCCTCTCTATCAAGGATGTGAACATCTTCATCCCTGAAAGAGTGACCTCTGACCTGGAGATGAGTGTAGACCGCAGAGTCCTGACCTGATGATGTTGATCTTCTGTGCTGGGCCATCCTTTTGGCCAGTGGCTGTTTAGTTTCCCCGATATAAGACTGATCACCCTCCTGACACTGAACAGCATACACAATATTACTCTGTTTGTGCCGGGGGACTGGATCTTTGGGATGAACCAGTCGTTGCCGTAATGTGTTTTGGGGTTTAAAAGCCACTGGGACGTTGTGTTTAGAAAACTACGTCCGAGGACTCAACCTTCTTAGAATCATCTACCTGGATTGTTGATCGTGCAGTTGCAGGAAATGGCCACGCAGGGCGGCCTGTCCTCACACTTCCTGTGTCCGTTCACGAATCACTGGTGGAGCGAAGGCACAGAAACGAGATTTCAGAAATGAAACGAGCATCGCGGAACCAAAAGAGGAGCGGAGCAGAACTCAGCCGGGTTGATGTGGAGCACAACATACGACAGAGAGACGTCCGTTGCGTCTTTTTCAACACACGACAAATTAATTTCGTTTGTGGATTGCGACCTGTCCAGGGTGTCCCCCCCGTCTCTCACACAGTGACTGCTGGACATGGACACCAGTGACACCAGTGACCCAAAAAGGAAGAAGTAAAGATAATGGATGAATGAAGCTGCTGTGTGTCATTAATGCTACCAGGTGGTGTCACAGGCCGTCACTTCCTCACATTATTGGCTGTGACACCAGCTTCTCTTTGCACAGGTCGACTGTTTCACGTCTGCTACTACCTTGCTTTGTGGCACAAAGGTGCAGCAAATTGGGCGCCCCTCGCTGCATCGTGACATTCAGAAGACACCTTGAGACGTCTCATGAAAGAGTCTACCATGTCTTAAGATGACTTCAGGTTAGATTCAGCTCCGGGGTTTACCACTTCATGCGTTTTTCTTTTTGTATTAAATGTTAAAAACAAGCGCCGTCCACCTCGTCTTCACACCAGGACAATTAGTCTTCTCTAAATCTGTCACAACATGTGATCTGCGTCCTTCAAGCTTTTGTCTTTGATTATTGCCGATTAAATCTACGATTGAACAGTAAAACAAAAATATAAACTGTTTATTGTCCCAGATCAGGGGTCTGCAACCTGCGGCTCTGGAGCCACATGCGGCTCTTTGGTCCTTCCACTGCGGCTCTTTCAAGCTTTGACCAAAACTAACATAAACTTGAATTTTAAGTTTAAAAAAATGAGTTTTCCTGTCATTTCCTTTGCATATGTGGATAGTTGTACTAATACACAGAGTAAATTATACTTTAAATTTATGCTTGATTTCTTCAAAGTAAGAAAAGATAATATGACAATATCCTGTGGGATTAATACAGTTCTACCTTACTGTATCTTTTCAATGACTCCACAATAAATAAATAAATCACGTAGCACAGTTCATTGTTTTAGTTTTTTTTTTATTGGCAAAATTAGATACAGGTAGTACGGAAGGGTATTGCTGTCGTCCATGAAATATAATTTTTTGAGCTTATGTAGTAATAACGTGATACGTATGTAGTAATAATGTGATATGTATTATGTAATAATAACGTGATATTATGTAGTAATAACTTGATATGTATATAGTAATAACGTGATATTATGTAGTAATAACGTTATATTATGTAGTAATAACGTGATATTATAGTAATAACGTGATACGTATGTAGTAATAACGTGATAATATGTAGTAATAACGTGATACGTTTGTAGTAATAATGTGATATTATGTAGTAATAACGTGATATTATGTAGTAAAAACGTGATATTATGTAGTAATAACGTGATATTATGTAATAATAACGTGATATTATGTAGTAATAACGTGATACGTATGTAGTAAGTAATAACATGATAATATGTAGTAATAACGTGAGACGTATGTAATAATAACGTGATATTATGTAGTAATAACGTGATACTACTACATACGTATGAAGTTATTACTACATAATATCACATTATTACTACATAATATCACGTTATTACTACATACGTATCACGTTATTACTACATATTATCATGTTATTACTACATACGTATCACATTATTACTACATATCACGTTATTACTACATACGTATCACGTTATTACTACATAATATCACATTATTATGACATAATATCACGTTATTACTACATATTATCACGTTATTACTACATACACTGGCTGACTTCAAAAACGGCTTAAAGACTTTTCTTTTTAAGCAAGCCTATTCTGCCTCCACATGATTTTATCTTTGATCTTCGTTGATATTATTATTGATTTTACTTGATTTTATCACTTGTTTTATTTATTTATTTATTTTTTTTTTTAAGCAGGCCTATTCTGCCTCCACATGATTCTGTCTTTAATCTTAGTTGATATTATTATTGATTTTACTTGATTTTATCACTTGTTTTATTTGTTGTAGCACTTTGAGATTTTTATTAATGAAAAGTGCGGTATAAATTGAATTCATTATTATTATTATTATTATTATTATTATTATTATATGTATCATGCTATTACTACATATTATTTCGTTATTACTACATACGTATCACGTTATTACTACATAAGCTCAAAAATTGTTATTTCATGGATGACGGCAATACCCTTCCGTACAGGTAGTATACAGTATATATTTTTTCTTTACAAGAATCCAGTCTTCTGTGATAGACTTGAAACTTGGATATGGGCACCAGTGACCCCCTGCAACCTAAAAAGGAAGAAACGGGTAAAGACATGGATGGATGGATGGAAGGAATCCAATCTTTTCTTTTGTCGCAAAATGTAAAAATATCAATAAATATTAACAATCACTGGATGTTATTAGCTTTATAATTTCACACCTACTGGCCAGAAAAGCCCCCTCTAACAAACTTAAAGTGGCCCACGGGCCACCAGTTGATAATGACAGTTGTAGCAGGTTTTTTGGCTCTGGACACGTGTAATTTAATGAACGAAGGGGCAGAAATAGCTCTTTTGATCATAAAGGTAGCAGACTCCTGGATTATATTCTAATCGTCTAAATGCTCAAAGACGATGAAGGTTGTGGAGATGAAACAGGACAGAGGCGACTTCAGGTCAGTGTTTGTGTTTAATCTCTGCTTCATGTGACGCTCTGCTGGCCGCAGACACACAAACACAGTTTGGGATTAAACATCACCGTCTCATCTCAGATTACCTCTGTCTGCCTCCACCTTCAGTCTGACACAGCTTCTCTGACCTGATCCAGTCCCAGGACCCTCACACGGCCTCTTCAGTAACTGGTCTGGACACACAGACAGATGAAACATAGCACAGGTAGTCCCCGACTTACGAACGAGTTCCGTTCTTACGGCCGTTCGCAAGTCGAAAATCGCCGTAAGTCGGAAAACACACGAGCCGCCACTTACACATGTAAATGTACAGTACTGTACAGTTACCAAGTTACCAAGCACTTCGCCTATCCTAACACAGTACCCTACATAATTATCACAAAACACATACAGTACATTTGGAACAAAAAAAAATAGTTAATTTCTTACTTTGAGCTGGTCAAGCCTGTCTCCGTCTGTTAGCATGTTAGCTCGTTGCACGTCAGAGCTCTGCAGCTTTGTGCTGTTGACAGGAAGGCCTGTTAGCATGTTAACTCCATACATAATGAAGGGAAAAAGAGTGAATAACTTACTGGGAGCGTTTCTCCGCGGTGTCCATCCAAAAGGCTGCGCGCGTTAGCATGTTAGCCCCTCTAATAGCTGCGCGCATTAGCATATTAGCCTATCCAATAGCTGCGCCCGTTAGCAAAAAGGCTGTGCAACTGTTTATTCGCGTTTTAGCATGTTAGCTTGGTGTTCATCCAACATCTGAGGCTGCCAGGCGGACATCGAGACGAGCTCCCGGCCGCAGCTATCCTCTCCGCCGCCAGTCGGCTTTGTGTCCCCGGTGGTGCTGGAGTTAGCATGTTAGCCCCTCCAATAGCTGCGCCCGTTAGCAAAAGGTTGCACAGCTGTTTCTTCGCGTTTTAGCATGTTAGCTTGGTGTTCATCTAACATCTGAGGCTGTCAGGCGGACATCGAGGCGAGCTCCCGGCCCTAGCAGTCCTCTCCGCCGCCCGTCGTCTTCGTGTCCCCGGTGGTGCTGGCGTTAGCATGTTAGCCCCTCCAATAGCTGCGCGCATTAGCATGTTAGCCCTTCCAATAGCTGTGTGCGTTAGCATGTTAGCCCTTCCAATAGCTGCGTGCGTTAGCATGCTAGCCCCTCCAATATCTGCGCCCATTAGCAAAAGGCTGCGCAGCTGTTTCTTCGCGTTTTAGCATGTTAGCTCGGCGCAGCGGAGCGATCGGCGGCTGCTGCTCCGGGTTTGAGACGTCCACAGAGTTCACAGAGCGTTTCTAGCACATTTATCTGTATGAGGCAACCTCTGATCGGACACACGGTCCATCCAAAGCCGGCTGTCGAGGCCGGAGCTAACCGAAGCTGACGGGCACTGCAGAAAACTGGCAGAAAATGGTGGAAACTGTGTAAATCGGCTTAATTTTAAAAAAATAATAATACTTTATTTATAAAGCCATTTAAAACAACCACAGCTGCAACAAAGTGCTGTACACATGAAATCAAGAACATTTAAACACACAAAAAATAGACATATTATTATTTTTATTTTTTAATTAAATTTTATATTTTTATTAATAAGCTGCGCTCGTAAAGTCGAATCGCCGTGTCGAGGCTGTCGTAAGTCGGGGACTACCTGCATTTTCTAGGACGGATGTTGGAAAGAGGCTCTTTGCTCGTCAGTTTCCACCAGGCTTAAGTGTTTCTGATAGAATCAGTCGTCACGGTGTGAGAGAGACAACCTGCTCAACGTGCACCCGGGACATTTCTGAAATAGTTGGTGAATCTGCACGCCCTGCCGTCGAACAGCAGCCGAGTCAACTTCATTGTTGTCCTGAGAATGTCCGGCCCCCACACATGCAGGAATGCAGCCGTGTCTGTTTCAAGGTGGCTGCTCTTCTCGGAGGAGTTCTTCAGGAGCTCCTCCGTCTTTAAATTCACCGTAAGTTGGTCGAGGCCGTCTGGGAGTTGAGCAACCGCAACAACCTCACAGCTAAAGTCTTAAATCTATAGATCCATAATGCATACTCTGTGGACAGCTTGTGAACAACGAATATGTTACCTGTAGGGGGTGGTGCTTAAAACAAAAATAGATGAAAGCCAAAACCCACAACAACAACAACAACAAAAATACAACTAGAGGCTAAAACTAGCAAAATAGTGGCTAAATAAAACAAAAATACAGGTAATAATGAAAAACTAGCTAAAACCTTAGATTAGCTAAACAAATGTTAAAAGCTAAAATTAGCAATCTATAGCAAAAAGCAAAAGTAGCCAATTACAGGGAGTCCTCGACTTACAGCGCCCCCGACTTACGGCAACTCGGATTACGAACGCGCTCCGAACGCTAGTAAGTGCTGTGTTTATAGATGAATGTGTGGTGTAATGTGTTAGCTAACCGTTTGTAAATAAAGTTCTGTGCATGTTTATGGACCAGTATGTACGCTTGTTCGGTCTCATCGATAAACGGGTGTGCGGCAGCAGCGTACGAACGCCACGTGTTCTGAGATCCTACTTACTGTACGTCCAAAAATCCGGACTTACGAACGACATGGGCTATGAGTTCCGACACGTCAAAATCGTGTTACGAACGGTCTGTAGGCTAGGTCCGGAACTCGTTCGTAAGTCGAGGACTCCCTGTATAAGATAGGCAAATAACAGCTAAAAGCTAAAACTAGCAAAACAGCAGCTAAATGCTGCAATGATTAAACAGTAGGTAAAGGCTAACTAAGCAAAACTGTAGTCAAATGCTACAATAGGCTAAACCACAGCTAAAATGTAAAATTAGCACAATTGTTAAAAGCTAAAAATGGGCAAACAGTAGCAAAAAACTAAAAGATGCTAAACAGCCGGTAAAAGCTGACAAGCAAAACAATGACGAGGCTAAATTTGCCGAAATGGTTGCTCATTGTGCAAAACTGGAGCTAAAAGCTAAATCTAGATACTGTAAATAGCTAAAAGGTAATATTAGCAAACAGGCAAACATTTAAACAGGTAAAACAATTGCTAAAAGCTAAAACTGGCAAAACAGTAGCTAAATGCCTCAATGAGTAAAGAGTACATAAACGCTAAGTAAGCAAAATCTTAGTCAAATGGGCTAAATCGGAGCTAAAAGCTAATATGAGCAAACAGTAGCAAAAATATAGATGCAAAACAGCATGTAAAAGCTAAGACAAGCAAAACAACAAGAAGCTAAATTTGTCAAAACTGTTGCTAAATGCAAAAAATTTACAAAACTAAAGCTAAAAGCTAAAATTAGATAAAAGCTAAAAGATAATATTAGCAAACAATGGCAAGCATTTAAACTGGTAAAAGAGTAGCTAAAAGCTAAAATTAGCTAACATAATTAAAAACTAAAATTGGTGAACAGTAGCTAAAACGTGAAATGAGAACAGCAGCTAAAAACTAAATCTAGATAAACAAAACCTAAAAGGTGGTAATCTTAGCAAACCGTGGCAAATATTTAAACCTGTAAAACAGTAGCTAAAAGCTAAAGTTAGCTAATGTAATTAAGAACTAAAATTGGTGAACAGTAACTAAAACATGAAATGAGAACAGTAGCTAAAAGCTAAAATTAGCTCACATACTATAAACTATAATTGGCGGAACAGTAGCTAAAATGTGAAATGAGAACAGCAGCTAAAAGCTAAATCTAGATAAACAAAAGCTAAAAAGGTAATACAGTATTAGCAAACAGTGGCAAACATTGAAACTTGTAAAACAGTAGCTAAAAGCTAAAATTAGCTAACATAACTATACTGTAAACTATAATTGGTGGAAAAGTAGCTAAAATGTGAAATGAGAACAGCAGCTAAAAGCTAAATGCAGATAAACAAAAGCTAAAATACTAGCAAACAGTGGCAAACATTGAAACTTGTAAAACAGTAGCTAAAAGCTCAAATTTGCTAACATAACTATACTGTAAACTATAATTGGTGGAAAAGTAGCTAAAATGTGAAATGAGAATAGCAGCTAAAAGCTAAATCTAGATAAACAAAAGCTAAAAGTTAATATTAGCAAAAGTGGCAAACATTTAAACTTGTAAAACAATAGCTAAAGCTAAAATTAGCTAACATAGCTATAAACTATAATTGGTGGAACAGTAGCTAAAATGTGAAATGAGAACAGCAGCTAAAAGCTAAATCTAGATAAACAAAAGCTAAAAGGTAATATTAGCAAACAGTGGCAAACATTTAAACTTGTAAAACAACAGCTAAAGCTAAAATTAGCTAACATAACTATAAACTATAATTGGCGGAACAGTAGCTAAAATGTGAAATGAGAACCAAATCTAGATAAACAAAAGCTAAAAGGTAATATTAGCAAACAGTGGCAAACATTTAACCTTGTAAAACAACAGCTAAAGCTAAAATTAACTAACATAGCTATAAACTATAATTGGAGGAACAGTAGCTAAAATGTGAAATGAGAACAGCAGCTAAAAGCTAAATCCAGATAAACAAAAGCTAAAAGGTAATATTAGCAAACAGTGGCAAACATTTAAACTTGTAAAACAATAGCTAAAGCTAAAATTAGCTAACATAACTATAAGCTATAATTTGCGGCACAGTAGCTAAAATGTGAAATGAGAACAACAGCTAAAAGCTAAATCTAGATAAACAAAAGCTAAAAAGTAATATTAGCAAACAGTGGCAAACATTTAAACTTGTAAAACAATAGCTAAAAGCTAAAATAAGCTAACATAACTATAAACTATAATTGGCGGAACAGTAGCTAAAATGTGAAATGAGAACAGCAGCTAAAAGCCATATCTAGATAAACAAAAGCTAAAAGGTATATTAGCAAACAGTGGCAAACATTGAAACTTGTAAAACAACAGCAAAGCTAAAAGTAGCTAACATAACTCTAAACTATAATTGGCGGAACAGTAGCTAAAAATGTGAATTTAGGCGAAGCAAAACAACAAATGTTTATGTATTTTTATGAATTCCATTTTAAATGATCTGAACTTTGTCTTTAACGTTAAGCTTCAAAGTTTTTTTCACAGATCGTCGTCGGAGGAAACAGACGTTTTGTTTCTTGTCGTTTTTAATTCACATCAGAGACGAGTCTTTCACTGATGTCGTGGTAAAGTCTCTTCTCCGTCTCCGTCAGGACTCCGGGCGTCGGCCTCCTCCATGACGCCGCAGCAGAAGAACCTCCGAGACCTGCGAGGGAATTCCTGGAATTTCCTGGAACGCCCAGGGTGGGACTCAGACACGCTTTCACTCTTTCCTGTTTGTTTGTCGCCGCCGACGTCGCTCACTTCCTGTTCCTGATGCAGGAAGTGGCGCCGAGCGGCTCGCGACCTGAAAAGTCTCCAAGTTCTCCTCCAAATCCCAGAAACAGTTCAGGACTTCCTGCTGTGACGGTCGAAGCTGCAGGAGAATCATAAACCCAGATCAAAGGAAACGTTGACGCTGCTGCCAGCGGCTCCTTACTGTCACCACGGTAACCACAGCTGTGTCTGTCACTCCCTGACAGCGCCCTTAAGTGGACTCTGAGTAAAAATGGATGTTTACATACATGAACTTTGACATGCAGGAGGTAAAACAAGCTAGAACAAAGTGTGAGCTTAGATATGGGTGTGTGACCTCTGACCTCTGTGGAGATTTTAGACAAAACAAGGGTGAGACACGCTTTATGAAAGAACAGCTGACTTTTAATAAACCGAGTCAGAGGAGTTAAAAACAGTTTGTTTACAGACATTTGAGAAGTTTCTTCAGCTCCTAACACAAAAACTTCAAACCCGTTGTTTTTAACTGAGCCTCACATTTTGATGTTTTTTTAAATTTGTACTAGTTTTACTAAATCGTAGCTAAAAGCTAAAATGAGCAAACAGTAGCAAAAATATAGATGCAAAACAGCAGGTAAAAGCTAACACAAGCAAAACAAGAAGCTAAATTTGTCAAAACTGTTGCTAAACTGTTGCTAAATGCAAAAAAAATTACAAAACAAAGATAATATTAGCAAACAGTGGCAAATATTTAAACCTGTAAAACAGTAGCTAAAAGCTAAAATTAGCTAACGTAATTAAAAACTAAAATTGGTGAACAGTAGCTAAAACATGAAATGAGAACAGCAGCTAAAAACTAAATCTAGATAAACAAAAGCTAAAAGGTAATCTTAGCAAACCGTGGCAAATATTTAAACCTGTAAAACAGTAGCTAAAAGCTAAAGTTGGCTAATGTAATTAAGAACTAAAATTGGTAAACAGTAGCTAAAACGTGAAATGAGAATAGCAGCTAAAAGCTAAATCTCGATAAACAAAAGCTAAAAGGTAATACAGTATTAGCAAACAGTGGCAAACATTTAAACTTGTAAAACAATAGCTAAAAGCTAAAATTAGCTAACATAAATACAGTATAAGCTATAATTGGCAGAACAGTAGCTAAAATTTGAAATGAGAACAGCAGCTAAAAGCTAAATCCAGATAAACAAAAGCTAAAAGGTAATATTAGCAAACAGTGGCAAACATTGAAAACTTGTAAAACAATAGCTAAAAGCTAAAATTAGCGAACATAATAAGCTATAATTGGCGGAACAGTAGCTAAAATGTGAAATGAGAACAGCAGCTAAAAGCTAAATCCAGATAAACAAAAGCTAAAAGGTATTATTAGCAAACAGTGGCAAACATTGAAACTTGTAAAACAATAGCTAAAAGCTAAAATTAGCGAACATAATAAGCTATAATTGGCGGAACAGTAGCTAAAATGTGAAATGAGAACAGCAGCTAAAAGCTAAATCCAGATAAACAAAAGCTAAAAGGTATTATTAGCAAACAGTGGCAAACATTTAAACTTGTAAAACAATAGCTAAAAGCTCAAATTAGCTAAAACAGCTCCTAAAACAAAAACTTCAAGCCCATTAATTTTAACTGAGCCTCACATTTGGAAGTTTTTATTTTTATTTGTAGTTTTTTCAAAGATGCAGGAGGACAAACAAAAAGTGGGACGAGAAAAAGCAAGAACCAGAGGAGAATGGTGTAAATGTGCACGCTGGCTGTGCAGCTTGTTTTATCTGAATGAACGAGACGTTAAGAAGAAAACCTGTAAAATCACGACTTAATGCAGATCCGCACGCTTTGCTGTGGGTTTTAACTGGTTGAAAAATTAATGCATTAAAATACATGAACAGAGGCACCTGATCTACAAAACTCAATATCAAAAATCTATTATTTTTACCGTATTTTCCGGCCGATAAGTCGCATCAGTCCAATTATGTCCAATAAAGTGGAAAAATCCATAAATATGTTGCTTCACCCTATATGTCGCATCTATTATGCGTCACCGTTGGCGTGTCGCGTATGTTACGCGTCAGCGGTGACAACCCGGAAATAGCCACAGGAGCGTGCACGGTAGAACTTTATCAAGATTAACACTTAAAAACAATTATTTATTTGCTGAAAATTATAGCAAAGATGTGTCTGAGCTGAACTTTTCCTTAATAAATGCACGTACCGGTCAAATCAGCTGAATAAAAAAAAAAAGTTTTGCTACGTCGGTGCTGCGAAGCGTGCACGCGCAGCGAGCGGATACGCTTCATTTCTTTAAAATTTAACAAGATAAACACCTTAAATATATATATATGTTAGCTGACATTATAGCAAAAGTGTTTCTGAGCTGAACTTTTCCTTTAAAAATGAACGTAATGTTCAAATCTGCTGGATTTAAATTTTTTCGCTTTGATAGTCTTCCAAACGTGCGCACGCGCTGCGAAAATAAATTATAAATAAATTGAATTATAGTTCAAACATCTCCTACAGCTAATAGGTTGTAAATATCAATTCAGTGCGACAGAGTGAGTTAGAACAGAGGAGGCTGCCGTCGGACACATGAGCTGGGAACGGTCGGTGGACCCTAGTGGCCGAAAGTGGTACTGCTCCATTTTATTCGTCCGAATGAATGGAAACGGTCATATCTCAGCCAAAAATTGGTCTAAAAATATGGGAAAAAAATCCCTAAATATGTCGCTTCGCCCCGTAAGTCGCAGGACATGAAAATTAGGCAAAAGGTGCGACTTATAGGCCGGAAAATACGGTAGTCTTTAACTACATATTTGGACACGCATGTCCTCTGACACTCATCAGGAGGTGCTGCAGCGCCCATCACACTCCTACTTCCCACTCTCTTGAACAGCAGTGCTTCACACATTTACAGATATCTGTAGAGCAGTTGAAGAGCAGAGGATTATTATTATTTTTTAATGACATCTTGAATTTGTTAAACAGAAACGTCTTTCCTGGCGTTCTGGCAGCCTAAAATAAATTTCCTTGAGATGGATTTCTGTCCTGCGGCCTCAGATCTGATGAATTAAAGCCCGTCCTCTCTACAGACAGGCTGTGAGCTCTGCACACGACACAATGCTTTATTTGTTCCCTCTGAGGCCACGCCCACCAAATATGACAAAAATACAGCTTCTTAACTTCCTAGATGAAAACTTTTCTTCACATTTCCTCATTTATGTTTTATAAAATGATGGACAGGAATCAGATTTGTTGTTTCAGACAGTTTTCACCGTACACAAACCCAACCTGAAGACAAAATGTGAAAAGTTGCTCCTGCAGACGCAGTTTTTAATGTTTCAGGAGCCGTCTGAGTGGTCCTAACAGAACCTTTGTCCACAGGCCTGCAGCCGTCCCCCTGGTCCTCCCATCAGCGTCCCCTGCACCCCGAGCCGGATCATGATTTAACGGCCTGACAGCCAGTCACCATGATGGCCTCTGTGGTTGTCGGGGGCAACCGGAAGAAGTCCCTCACACTGAGAGGCGTGGACCCCGAGACCTGCATGATCGTGTTCAAGAACCACTGGGTCCAGGTAAAGTGCTGGTTCAGACGCTCCTCAGATGCTCCGAGAGTCTTCCTCAACATAAAGAGTCAGAGTCAGAGAGTCTTTATTGTCATTTGCACCGCATGTGGTACATGAGATGAAAACGAGATTATGTACACGAGGTCCCAGTTACATCCAACAACAATGAAAGAGAAAAACAGTAATAACATCTAGAATTAACTAAGAAAAACATCAACTAGTAATACACTAAGCCTAATATAGTGGGAATAAACAGCAGCACGAACATGAGTTTGTATGAGCAGATGGTCACAGATGAACACAGCAACAAGAAAACAGATCAGCATCAGTATGATGTGATATTTTGCAGTGTTTATTTTTTATTTTATTTTTATTTATTCATGAGTCTAACAGCCTCAGGGTAGAAGCTGTTCCTCAGTCTAGTGGTTCTACACTTGATGCTCCTCAACCTCCGTCCTGAGGGGAGTGGGGCAAAGAGTGAGTGTGCTGGATGAGTGAGGTCTTTCATGATGCAGGTGGCTCTTTTCCTGCATCTGGAGGTGTAAATGTCTGTGATTGTGGGGAGACTGACTCCAACAGACTTCTGTGCAGCCTTCACCACTCTCTGTAGAGCTTTCCTCTCTTCAACTGTGCAGCCTCCATGCCACACGTTGATGCTGGAGCACAGGATGCTCTCCACTGCACACCTGTAGAACGAGGTGAGAACTGGGCTGCTCAGACCAGCTCGTCTCAGCCGTCTGAGGAAGTAGAGTCTCTGATGACCTTTCTTGATCAGGCTGGTGGTGTTGTTGCTCCAGCTGAGGTTATCATTCATGTGTACACCCAAGTATTTGTAGCTGGAGACCACTTCCACTGCAGACCCACCTATTTTCAGTGCATGGGGCATGGGTGTGTTTGTTCCTTCTGAAGTATAAAATGATCTTTGTTTAAAATTCTGACACGAAAAGGCGGCGGGTGATTTGCACGTCGTTAAAGAACGAACAGATCAGCTGTTGATGAGCTACGTGGACTCAAAGTTCAGAACTTCTTTGACCTTTATCACTTGGTGTTCTGAAAACAAAAACAACAACTGAGACATTATTTTACGCAGTTTCTCTGCGTCTTACCCCGATCCTGTCAAATTTTCTTACACCACAGTTAGTCATGGAGTTCCTCAAGGTTCACTGCTTGGACCACTACTCTTTACCTAATACAGTACAGGTAGTCCCTGACTTACGAACGAGTTCCGTTCCTACGCACC
>JBBPBX010019879.1:21155-43995 GCA_038048925.1 Garcialebias charrua | reverse complement strand
ACACACACACACACACACACACACACACACACACACACACACACACAGACAGGATCCCCATCAGGCAGCAGAAACAAGGGAGAGATATGTTTTTGTCCTGAAACTCAATGCTTCTTATTTTCTTATTTTTTTTTTTTGTTGACATTATTTTGCCCTGTTTCTCATCTCTGCATGCTCCTCTCATCTGATTCTTGTCTATTTTAACTCTTTTTAACATTTGAACTTCTATCCCTTGCAGCCATTTCCCCAAACACACCAGCTTTAATCCCCCCCCCCTCTCTTTTCATTACCTTCATTCCGTTCATGTTTATTTATGAAGTGCAGCTTGTTGTTCTGATAACTTTCCAAGGTCAAAAGTATCCTTAAAAATAAAACGATGCTTCACTTGGGTTTGTCGTCCAAAAAGCCAAATTCAGATTCAGAAATAGATGATTTAGAAATGTCAGATTAGTAAAGTGCAGACTCTGGTGTCCATGCTGGGTGACCATGTGAGTGGACTGGGACAGGGGGTGCTTGGACAGTTGGGATGTCTGCGCTTGGCTGCATACTGGTGAGCGAGCCAGACGCTGGAGGAGCAGTGCCAGACGGGAGAAGTTGGAGGAGTTCACTGGGAGGAAGAGCAGGTCTGGTTTGAATTAAACTAGAGCCGTTTCAAAGAAAAAGTTGTCTTGGCTTCTACTGATTGTTTCACTTCAGGTCCAAGAATCGTCTCTGGCTCCAGGGGAAACAAAATTAACAGACTAGCATATTGTCCTCCATCTTTTACACCAAACATTCCAGCTAAAATCATCTTATGATGAAAAGAAATGGAGTTGTTTACGTCAATTCTTGTAAAAGACTTCATGTGGGATCTCATGTGAGATATCAGAGCTCAGTAAGTGTTGAGGAGGACACTCGGCTACTTCCACAACAGATTTTAGCTCAATTTCTATAAAAGTGGCATACTACTTTGACTGCTTTGCAGTGGTGGCCATCTTGAATAAGGTTAACTCAATAAGTAGATGTTTCTTTCAATGGTTACGCTCTAAATACAGTAGTCCCTCATTGATCGCGGGGGTTACATCCCCCCCCCCCGCACAATAATTAAAAAAACAAAAAACGCAAAGTAGGAAAACTATATATTTATTTTTTTGGAACGTCCAGAGGACCTGACTTAACTTTTTTAGATTTTTCTACCTGGATTATTGAGCATGCATCAGGATATACAGGTAGTCCCGGACTGACGACGGAGTTCCGTTCCTACGCCCCGTCGTAACTCGGATTTCGACGCAAGTAGGAAAACACATACACACTGGCCGCCATATACACGTACTGTACATGTACGGTACTGTACAGTTACCAAGCACTTAGCCTATCCTAACACAGTACCCTACATAATTATCAAAAAACACATACAGTACATTTGGAGCAATAATGAAGGAAAAAAATAGTTAATTTCTTACTGGGAGCTGGTGAATTCTTCCTCCGTCTGTTAGCATGTTAGCTCGTTGCACCTCCGGTCCAGCTCGCTGTTTCTGCCGTCTGGTGACACCGTCCACCCGTCCACCTCCGTGCACCTTTTGTTTACGACGTAAAACCGCTGTCAGCTCGGTCAATCTGCCGTATTCCGTTGTAAAACCGCCATCAACCTCTGTCCAGTAAGGTCTCCACCTCCGCTTCTTTGCTGTTTCTGCCGTGAAACTCGGCCCAGAGCGGGTCTCTCTCTGTGTTTTTCCACTGCGTCAAGCTACTGCTACTTCTACCGTCAAACAGGAAGTACAACCGGAACT
Organism: Garcialebias charrua; assembly: GCA_038048925.1. Lineage (NCBI taxonomy): Eukaryota > Metazoa > Chordata > Actinopteri > Cyprinodontiformes > Rivulidae > Garcialebias > Garcialebias charrua. The sequence goes on along the minus strand of JBBPBX010019879.1, from coordinate 42,226 downwards.
GGCTTTTCAAAATATTTTTTTTTAATGAGATGCATGACGTAACCCCGAAATGTCAAAACTCGAGGCTGTCGTAACCCGAGGACTACCTGTATTTATACTGTATATGTATATTAAGCATTTATAAAACCCTTCACACACTCTTGCAATGTTATAAACTTTTAAACCTACGTAATTTTAAGCAGCATGATGGGCTCTCTGTAGCTGTTGAGCACCAGACACTTTTAGAGAGAGCTGGACATTCGGATAGCCGGCACAAAACCACACAAAGGGTCAGATCGAGACCAAATAACCCAGAGGGATTTAGATGACAAAAGTCCAGGTGAGCTCCGGAGAAGACGTCTCCCCGCTCGGGAGGCCTCATGGGCTGGCGAGCAGCACTCAGATTGACCGACAAGGCTGGAAGTAGTCCTGGTCCAATTCCAGGTCTGTTCCATTCAGCTCTCTGCATCCACTGAAGTCACTATGAATAAGAACTGAACTTTTGAGGATCAGATCAAAACTTTCCCTCCATTTCAGCAGAAAGCAGTGGCCAGAAGCACTGTTGGCTTCTGGGTAATATAGTTCTTTTGACTGGCGATGGCGATACAGTATACGTATTGACCTTTCTTACACCAAAGTGGAAGTCTGTTCCTCACTTATTAAAGTTTTCATGTTCACAACACGAACAGATGGACAATTTACAATTCCTCCATTTTGCTTCACAATTAGGGACAAAAAAAGGGAGAAAAAAAACTGTCAATGTTCTTTTAGTTACACCCAGATCATACAAATCAAAAGGGCCATACAGTTTTTATGTCACCTTTTGCTGCTAATGCAGTTTTTAACTCTCTGGAAGTGTTCAGTTTCCATTGATGAACTTTAACTAGGACATGGCTTCAGTGTTATATTTGATGCTAATCTGCTCGAAATAAATCCCGTCTTTGATTCAAAGTTTCAAAAGATGCCTTAAAGTGTAAATATGTCAGAGTTTATGCTTTTTTTTTCCCCAGCCTAAATGATCCCCATGCGTTTTATGGACACAAAGACACACAACAACATGCAGGCACAGCACCATACTTTTTTTTAGTTAAGAGTATAAAATGAAATGTCAACAGTTCGTGCTGCAGCTGATCGATGGCGTGGTCCTTTGGGCGATTGAAAGGTCACGGCCTGACTGAGGCAGGAACTCTGAACCAGCACATGTGCACGAAACAAAACAAAACAAAAAAAGATTTGGTTTATTACACTCGTTTTAAAAATTACCCAAGAGGACATGGGTCAGCGTTGAAAGGAAAGAAAAGGTGGAGTCTCTACAGACTTTCCACATTGACTCAGAGGCAGAATAATTTCTGGAATCCAGTTAGCGTTAGATGTCACCATTCTGCTTTAATGCTGTAGGATAAATATCTATTTTTTTACTTAACATGATTCAAAATAATGAAACAAGAAGCACCACAGCTGCCTCAAGTGGAATTTAGGGTGTTTTGTTCACTGGTGATGGTTGGATGGAGTTGGAAATGGATTGACAGCCTCTTCTTCAGGAATGAAAGCATGGCTTTTGGTCGTGGTGAAGAAAGAGTTGAGTCAAAGTGAAAAGCTCTCAATTCACTGGTCTACTTTCATTTGTTTGGTGTTAGTGAGAATGTGCATGGCTGTTTGTCATTTGGCCCTAAGATGGACTTGCAACCTGTCCTGGGTGAACCCCACCGTTTTAGAGTTGGTGTGGATTTTCATGCTCTTGCACCGCTATGCAAAAAAAAAAAAAACTCAGGACAGTGTTAGTTTTACTATTTTATGCTTATGTCTATTATTATATGTTTCAGTGTTTCAATGTTTAGATGTTTACTGTTGCACCGAGGGACTGAGAGAAACGCAATTTCGGTCCTGTGTATGTCCTGTACAGTACATATTGCAGATCTGACAATAAAGTTGACTTTGACTTTGACTTGACCTCTTACACTGATATGGACACCACTGATCCCTGCAACCCCAAAAAGAAAAAAGCATGTAAAGGTAATGGATGGATGGTTGGATGTCTACTTTCCAGCCCTCACTTGTGGCCATGGGTTATGTGTTTTTTTTTACCCAAAGATTAATAATGAGCCTTCTCAGAATGGCTGGGCTCAAACTTAGAGATGAGGTGAGGTTGTCTGTCATCTGGGGGGAACTTGGAGTAAAGTCACTGCTCCTCTGCATCAATAGGAATCAATTGAGGTAGTCTGGGCTCATCCCGTTGAAACTCCATTAGAGACTCCATTATTCATTATTGTTGCACTGTTCAAGATGTGTTGATGCTCAAAATATATCACTTCTACTAAATGAACTTTAGCTCAATGTCTGTCAAACAGATTTTTTTTCCCATTGCTGTTTTGGCTAATTTTGGATAGTTGTAGTGGCTTTCATAATTTGAAATACGTAACCAGTTGTAGATCTGGACATCCATCAACTACTTTCTGAAAGTTTCATTACAATCTGTCCACTGGTTCATGAGATTCACACACAGACAATGGCAAAACATGCACATCTCGCCTTTGGCGACAGGCAATAAACACACAACTTTTATTTCTCATCTGACTGGGCAAGAAGAAGAAGTCTGCACATTAAAGCACTGCACTCTTTCCAGTCTATAAAACGTTGGTAATGGTATGTGCATAGGCTGGTTAAAACTGAGAATATTTTAAAAATGCTCCCAAATTATGTTCATGACCATATGTGAAATAGCCGGTAATAATATAATATAAAATATAAAAGGCAGTTTTCTGTTTTGCAATGCAATGAGGCTGGTGCTGGCTACATGACAAAGATGTCTGATTAAATTCTTGCAAATAGCAATTTTCAGGATGACATTCTTTGGATGGGAGATGAAAGTTCACACTTTTTCCACTTTATTGTTCTCTGCAAATGAATATGTTGGGCTGCTGCTCCTTACATTGAAAGAAAAGAAAATCCAAATTGTTGCTTCAGATGATTCATTCCTTAAAGGAAACCTTAACACTCATTGCTTTACGTGCCAAAGTTTAAAATATTAACGCTGTTAACTCTCAAAGTATATGTTGCAATGAATTTTAGCAACTACAGGTAGTCCTCGACTTACGACGGAGATCCGTTCCTACGCTGCTTTGTAAATCGAATTTCGACGTAAGTCGGAACATACGTAAATACTTCACCTTATACGTACAGTACTGTATTTTACCAAGCACTTAGCCTATCCTAACACAGTACCCTACATAATTATCAAAACACACATACATTTGGGAGCCATAATGAAGGGGAAAAAGCGTTAATTTCTTACTGGTATGCTGGTGAAGCCGTTCCTCTGTCCCTCCTCCATATTCTCCATTGTGTTTACTTCGTAAAACCGCCGTCCAGCTCGGTCCATCCTCCGTACGTATTCGTTTACGACGTAAAACCGCGTTCACAGTACACACAGTAAGTGTACTATGAACAGTTTTGTTTTGTTTTTTGAATGTCCAGAGGTCCAGACTTAGCTTTTTTAGAGAGTACAGGGCAGCTGTAACCTCCACAGCTTGTAAAACCGGAAACTGGAAACTGTCGGAAACTGCGTAACTCGGCTTTTCAAAATAAAAATTTCAAAATAATATAAAAAAATAATAAAAAAAAGGGAGATGTGTCGTAACCACAAAACGTCGTAACACGAGACCGTCATAAGCCAAGGACTACCTGTACTTTATTAAATTTTAGCTAAGGATTTACAAAACTGACCAAGTTTTACTCATACTGTATATGCAGCCGCAGCCATCTTGAGTTATGTTGATTCTATAGGTTAATCAGTTGTAGATGTACAATTATGGTTACTTTAAGTAACATCTGCGGTGGTTCAAGAGTTGGTTTGCTAATACACATGCACACAAATTACACAATCACCTTATCAAGATGGTGGTGATAATTTGAGCACTAAGACATCCTGAATAATATGCATTCTGTTTGAACTTCTCATCCAATAGTAGATCAATGTTTTGTCATTTTTAAATGCATGCACGGAGTGTTAAAGCAGTGTTCGCTAAAACAAATGACAGGTTTTCTCTTACTTGTTATCTATTTTTTAAGTTTTTAATCAACATTACAAAAATGTATTTGCCAGGGGTATTTTAACAGGTACAAAAGAAATGGTGTTCATATATAAAAAAAAGGAACAAGACAATCTATTTACAGATTATATATATGGGCGGCCGTGGCGTAGTGGTAATGGCAGTCGTCCCCCGATCGGAAGGTTGGCGGTTCGAATCCCGGTTCCCCACACCATGTGTCGTTGTGTCTTTGGGCAAGACACTTAACCCAGAGTTGCTCCCGGTAGGACTGGAAAGCACCTTGCATGGTAGTCTGCCGCTACCGGTGTATGAATGTGTGTAGCATTCAATGTGTGTAGCACTTTGAGATTTTCACTAATGAAAAGTGCGTTATAAATTGAATTCATTATTATTATTATTATTATTATTATTATTATAGATACATTCACATTAAGGTTTTCTATAACTGAGATGGTTTTCATTGCTTTTTTTATTTTCAAGTCTTTTAATTGTGGAGCTGTATATGTACAGTTCCTTGCTGAAGTGGGTTATGTTTGGCTTGGAGTTGACCACTTTTTGTTGTGAATGTGAAATTTTCTCAGGAGAAGGAGAAGTTGAGTGAAATAGATCTTAATCCACATCCTTATCGTTGAAGCATAGTATAATGTATTTTTCTGTCAATTGACTTATTAGTCCAGTTTTCTGTCATATGAGTTGTACATCTGTCCATAACGTCTTTGTATGATTACATTGATATAATAAATGAGAAATTGTTTCCATGTGTAGTTCACAAAATGTATCAAGTTTAACTCTTCCCAGTGTTTTTTTTAACAGGGTACATTATGATTGATTTTATATGAAACCTCTAACTTTATTTGTCAAGCTATTTTTTTCTCCATTTAACCAAACTTGCCTCCGATTAACTTATTTAAATATAGAAGACCAAAAAAATCTACCAGGAGGTAAAGTAATCTTCTGCAGACATGTTCTTATTAGTTTGTTGGAACATGTTGTTGTTGTTGTGTTGTTTTTTTTTTTACTGATATCCATTCCACCTAGCATTATGGGGCTTTTAAGTTGGTCTCTAGATAAATTATCAGATTTTGTTCCTTTGAAGAGCTGCAGGTGTGTTTCAGTCTAACGTTTGTTTAATAAATGCACTTGGACAGTCAAATTAGCTGCATTACACTGGGGCGGTGCAGCTGGTTTAACTTGCTCCAAGCAGCGAGCAGAATGAAGGTGGGGGTACCATGGCAAGCTGATTGTGTCATTAATTCCTGGTGAAGATTCTCAGTCATCCAGAACATGGTAAATTCAAAAAAAGTTCAGGAAAAAACAAAGTATAAAGTATAATAAATAAAGTCCAGTTGTTTTTGTCTTGAACTTTTTTGAATTTGTCATTATAGCTGCGTTTACCTATTACATAATGAATTTAATTTATAACGCACTTTTCATTAATGAAAATCTCAGTGTTACAAAGTGCAACAAAAATCAAAGATTAAAAACAAGTGATAAAATCAAGTAAATCAATGAAAGTATCAACTAAGATTAAAGGTAAAATCATGTGGAGGCAGAGTAGGCTCGCTTAAAAAGAAAGGTCTTTAAGCCTTGTTTAAAGTCAACCAGTGACTGTGGAGCTCTCAGGTAGTCAGGGAGGGAGTTCCATAGGCGGGGGGCAGCCACACTGAATGCCCGGTCTCCCATGGTCCTTAATTTGGTTCGTGGAATGTGAAGGAGATTACTGTTCTGTGATCGAAGAGACCGGGTGGATGAATATGGAGCAAGAATGTCCTTTAGATAATCTGGTGAAGTTCCGTGTAAGCATTGGTGTGTAATGAGAGCAGTTTTGTACTGAATTCTGTAGGTGACAGGAAGCCAATGGAGGTTATGGAGAATGGGTGTAATATGTTCAAATTTACGAGCTCTCAATAAAATCCTTGCTGCACTGTTTTGAATATATTGAAGCTTCTGAAGGTTCTTGCCAGGGATCCCAATAAACAGGGAGTTGCAGTCGTCGAGCCTGATACCATAGGCATCGCAACCATTATATGTGAAGTGGACATGTCCCCCCCCACATTCAAAAAACTTTTATTTGGACCCCCCCTCCACACTTTTACTATGAAACATTAGTTCAGTCGGCGCTGGCGCTCTTTCTTCGAGAATGAATCCATTCCACTTGATTAATAGGACTCCACTCCAGGTTTTCCTAGTTACCTCCAACTCTAGACACGGCAGCCCAAGTTAGCAGCCTGTTGCTAATTGCAGTGTTTTTGTGCATCTCCTCCTGCCTCAGCAGAAAACGCGCATAGATGGAGGAGATGGAGACACCTCTGTGTTGATTACTCGCCAGTTTAGCAAGCTTAGTGCGGACAGTTGTTAACCAAGGGGTTTATCATAAACGTAACCTGTGGGAGGGGCCAAAAGGGTCTGGTGCAATGTGGGATGGGTGGTGGCCGAGGGCGGGGACCTTGGCGGTCTGATCCTTGGCTACAGAAGCTGGCTATTGGGATGTGGAATGTCACCTCTCTGGTGGGGAAGGAGCCTGAGCTGGTGTGTGAGGTTGAGAGGTTCCGGCTAGATATAGTCGAACTCACCTCAACGCATGGCTCTGGCTCTGGAACCAGTTTCTTTGAGAGGGGTTGGACACTCTTCCATTCTGGTGTTGCCCCTGGTGAGAGACGTCGAGACAGAGTGGGCATACTTGTTGCCCCCCCATCTTGGTGCCTGTACATTGGGGTTCACCCCGGTGAACGAGAGGGTAGCCTCCCTCCGCCTACGTGTGGGGGGACGGGTCCTGACTGTTGTTTGTGCCTATGCGCCAAATGGCAGCTCAGATTACCCACCCTTTTTGGAGTCCTTGGAGGGGGTATTGGAGAGTGCACCTCCTGGGGACTCCCTTGTTCTACTGGGGGACTTCCAATGCTCATGTGGGCAATGACAGTGAGACCTGGAGGGGTGTGGTTGGGAGGTCCCCCCTGATCTGAACCCGAGTGGTGTTCTGTTATTAGACTTCTGTGCTCTGGTGTTCTGTTATTGGACTTCTGTGCTCGTCATGGATTGTCCATAACGAACACCATGTACAGGCATAAGGGTGTCCATGTGCTCTTGGCACTAGGACACCTTAGGTCGCAGTTCGATGATCGATTTTGTTGTTGTCTCATCTGATCTGTGACCGCATGTCTTGGACACTCGGGTGAAGAGAGGGACGGAGCTGTCAACTGACCACTATCTGGACCACTATCTGGTGGTGAGTTGGCTCCGATGGTGGGGGAGGATGCCGGTCAGACCTGACAGACCCAAACGTATTGTGAGGGTCTGCTGGGAATGTCTGGCAGAGTCTCCCGTAAGACGGAGCTTTAATTCCCACCTCTGGGAGAGCTTCAAACCCGTTCCGAGGGAGGCGGGGGACATTGAGTCCGAGTGGGCCATGTTCCGCGCCTCTATTGTCGAGGTGGCTTATCGGAGCTGTGGCCGCAAGGTTGTTGGTGCCTGTCGTGGCGGCAACCCTCGAACCCGGTGGTGGACACCGGCGGTGAGGGATGCTGTCAGGCTGAATAAGGAGTCCTATTGGGCCCTTTTGGCCCGTGGGACCTCGGAAGCAGCTGATGGGTACCAGCAGTCCAAACGGCATGCAGCTCGGGTGGTTGCTGAGGCAAAAACTCGGGTGTGGGAGGAGTTCGGAGAGGCCATGGAGAAGGACTTCCATACGGCTTCGAGGCGATTCTGGTCCACCATCCGACGTCTCGGGGGGGAAAAGCGGTATGCCACCAACACCATTTATAGTTGGGGTGGAGTGATGCTGACTTCAACTCGGGATGTTGTGAATCGGTGGGCAGAGTACTTCGAAGACCTCCTCAATCCTACTGGCACGTCTTCCACTGAGGAAGTGGAGCCTGGGGACTTTGGGTCAGGCTCTCCAATCTCTGGTGCTGAGGTCGCCGAGGTGGTTAAAAAGTTCCACGGTGGCAGGGCTCCAGGGGTGGATGAGATTCCACTGGAGTTCCTTAGGGCTCTGTATATTGTGGGGTTGTGTTGGCTTACGCGACTCTGCAATATTGCGTGGACATCGGGGGCAGTTCCACAGGATTGGCAGACTAGGGTGGTGGTTCCCCTATTCAAAAAGGGGGACGGTAGAGTGTGTTCCAACTATAGGGGGATCACACTCTTAAGCCTCCTTGGTAAGGTCTATTCAGGGGTTCTGCAGAGGAGGGTTTGTCGGATAGTCGAACCTCGGATTCAGGAGAAGCAGTGTGGTTTTCGTCCTGGTCGTGGAACACTGGACCAGCTCTACACCCTCAGCAGGGTCCTAGAGGGTACTTGGGAGTTTGCCCAACCAGTTTACATTTGCTTTGTAGACTTGGAGAAGGCATTCGACCATGTCCCTCGGGGAACACGGTGGGGGGTACTATGGGAGTATGGAGTACCAGGCCCTTTGATACGGGCTGTTAGGTCCCTGTATGACCGGTGTCAGAGCTTGGTCCGTATTGCTGGTAGTAAGTCAGGCTCGTTTCCAGTGAGAGTTGGACTCCGCCAAGGTTGCCCTTTGTCACCGATTCTGTTCATAACTTTTATGGACAGAATTTCTAGGCGCAGCCAAGGTGTTGAGGGGATCTGTTTTGGTGGCCTTAGGATTGCTTCTCTGTTTTTTGCAGATCATATGGTCCTATTGGCTTCATCAGGTCGTGATCTACAGCTTTCACTGGAGCGGTTTGCAGCAGAGTGTGATGCGGCCGGGATGAGGATCAGTTCCTCCAAATCTGAGGCCATGGTCTTGAGTCGGAAAAGGGTAGAGTGCCCTCTCCGGGTCGAAGAGGAGGTCCTACCCCAAGTGGAGGAGTTTAAGTATCTCGGGGTCTTGTTCACGAATGAGGGAAAACTGGAGCGTGAGATCGATAGGCGGATAGGTGCAGCGTCCGCAGTGAAGCGGGCGCTGTACCGGTCTGTCGTGGTGAAGAGAGAGCTGAGTCAAAAGGCAAAGCTCTCAATTTACCGATCGATCTACGTTCCCACCCTCATCTATGGTCATGAGCTTTGGGTTGTGACCGAAAGAACGAGATCTCGGATACACGCGGCTGAAATGAGTTTTCTCCGCAGGGTGGCTGGACTCTCCCTTAGAGATAGGGTGAAAAAACCCACACCCCACTGAACATAAGTGGATCTGCGGTGGAAGTAGTCTCCAGCTACAAGTACCTGGGTGTACACATGAATGATAACCTCAGCTGGAGCAACAACACCACCAGCCTGATCAAGAAAGGTCATCAGAGACTCTACTTCCTCAGACGGCTGAGACGAGCTGGTCTGAGCAGCCCAGTCCTCACCTCCTTCTACAGGTGTGCAGTGGAGAGCATCCTGTGCTCCAGCATCAACGTGTGGCATGGAGGCTGCACAGTTGCAGAGAGAAAAGCTCTACAGAGAGTGGTGAAGGCTGCACAGAAGTCTGTTGGAGTCAGTCTCCCCACCATCACAGACATTTACACCTCCAGATGCAGGAAAAGAGCCACCTGCATCATGAAAGACCCCACTCACCCAGCACACACACTCTTTGCCCCACTCCCTTCAGGACGGCGGTTAAGGAGCATCAAATGTAGAACCACTAGACTGAGGAACAGCTTCTACCCTGAGGCTGTTAGACTCATGAATAAATAAATAATAAGAATAATCACTGCAAAATATCACATCATGCTGATGCTGATCTGTTTTCTTGTTGCTGTGTTCATCTGTGACCATCTGCTCATACAGACTTGTGTTCGTGCTGCTGTTTGTAATGATGTTTTTCTATTACATTAGGGCTTAGTGTATTTCTAGTTGATGTTTTTCTTAGTTATATCCTAGATGTTATTACTGTTCTTCTCTTACATTTTGTTGTTGGATGTAAATGGGACCCTGTGTACATAATCTCGTTTCATCACATGTACCACATGCGGTAAAGACTCTCTGACTCTCTGAAAAGCTTGGTCATCTGGGAGGGACTCAGAGTAGAGCCGTTGCTCCTCCACATCGAGAGGAGCCAGTTGAGGTGGCTCGGACATCTGGTTAGGATGCCTCCTGGACACCTCCCTGTTGAGGTGTTTTGGGCACGTCCCACCGGGAGGAGACCCAGGGGAAGACCCAGGACATGCTGGAGGAACTATGTTTCTCAGCTGGCCTGGGAATGCCTTGGGATTCCCCCGGAGGGGCTGGCCCAAGTGGCTGGGGAGAGGGAAGTCTGGGCCTCCTTACTTGGGCTTCTAACCCCGCGACCCGACCCCGGATAAGCGGAAGAAAATGGATGGATGGCTCTACATAGCATCTTAGCTTAGCAGTAACTGTGGCACTGTAAGACGTTGCAGGTGTAATGCCGGGTACCCACCAAACGCGTTTCGCGCCGGCGAAGCAGCCACTTTACATGCAAAGTCTATGTGGAGGCGCGGCCAGGGGCGGCGCGGCCAGGGGCGGCGCGTCTTGACCAGTTCAAGCAGCGCGGCAGTGCGCGGCAGTTCTTTCTCACGCACGCACGCGTCCAAAGCAGACGACGCGTCGAGCAGCCAAAGTTCATTCATTTGAACCTTGGCTGCTCGACGCGTCGCAGCAACCAATCGGGAGAGCCTCTGCTATGTGATGACGCAACAACGACGGGACTGTTTTTGGACTTGTTAAACTTAGCCCAACGAGCCTCCATGAAGAAACCAGCCTCCAGTAAGAAACCTGGCATTTTTACAGTTGCCGCTGTCTGCTCGAGCGTACGATCACCCCAAACATAAAAAAATCATTTTAATCTCAACAAAGACCTTCGGAGCTGCAGTTCGGCTTGTAGAAAACCCACTCAAGTAGTAACGAGGCTCACGTACAGCTGATTTCATCTGCCTAGTGTACAGAAAACAAAACAAATCCGACCGGGAAGGGAGCCAGACGCTGCTCCCACTGCGCGTCTGCAGAGCGTTCGGTGTGAACAGACATCTGTTGACAAGCAGCAAACACGTTGCGTTGGGAGCGTTTTGACGCGTTCGGTGGGAACCCGACATAAGAGTCATTGTGTGTTAAGGTGCATTAAAGTTGAAATGTCTTTAAAACCCCACACCTTATTATCCTCAAGCATGAGAAACACATGTTGAACACAAGTAAAAAAAAAAAGGTCCAGTGGTGGTGAATTTTATTTCACTATAAACACAAATATTGCCGACCTGACGCTCTGTATTGCATCCATCCATCCATTTTCTTCTGCTTATCCGGGGTCGAGTCGCGGGGGTAGCAGCCTAAGTAGGAAGGCCCAGACTTCCCTCTCCCCACCCACTTGGGCCAGCTCCTCTGGGGGAATCCCAAGGTGTTCCCAGGCCAGCTGAGAAACATAGTCCCTCCAGCGTGTCCTGGGTCTTCCTCTGGGTCTCATCCCGGTGGGATGTGCCTGGAACACCTCACCAGGGAGGCGTCCAGGAGGCATCCTAACCAGATGCCCAAGCCATCTCATCTGGCTCCTTTCAATGTGGAGAAGCAGCGGCTCTACTCTGAGTCCTTCCCAGATGACCGAGCTTCTCACCTATCTCTAAGGGAGAGCCCAGACACCTTGCGGAGAAAACTCATTTCGGCCACCTGTATCCACAATCTCGTTCTTTCAGTCACAACCCAAAGCTCATGACCATAGATGAGGGTAGGAACGTAGATTGACCTGTAAATTAAGAGCTTTGCCTTTTGTGCCTACTTCACTGCTGACGCTGTACCTATCCGCCTATCAATCTCCCGCTCCTTTTTTCCTCATTCGTGAACAAGATCCCAAGATACTCGTCCACTTATTACATACATATTGCAGTTCTGACAATAAAGTTGACTTTGACTTTGACACTTGGGGCAGGACCTCCTCCCCGACCCAGAGAGGGCACTCTACTCGTTTCCAGCTCAAGACCGTTGCCTCAAATTTGGAGGAACATGTCCTCATCCCAGCTGCATCAAACTCTGCGGCGAATCGCTCCAGCGAAAGCATCACGATCTGATGAAGCCAATAGGACCACATCATCTGCAAAAAACAGAGAAGCGATCCTAAGGCCACAAAAGTAGATCCCCTCAACACCTTGGCTGCACCTAGAAATTCTGTCTGATGCTCTGTATTAAAGTGCATTAAAGTTAAAATGTCTTGAAAACCCACAGCTCAATTTACCGTATTATCCGGAATATAGGTTGCGGCTTTTTATCATTTTTGCATGCCCTGCGACCTATATTCAGGTGCGACCTATTTATAGCTTTTTATAAAATAAGCTGATTTGTAATCATTTATTAACAAAAATTAAACTGAGACACACTCTTACAATAATGTCAGCTAACAAATATATTTTTTAGGTGTTTATCCTGCTAAAATTATTCATTTATTAAAGAAAAGTTCAGCTCAGACACATATTTGCTATAATTTTTATCAAACAAATAATTGTTTTTAAGTGTTAATCTTCTTAAAAGCCTTGCTGTGCGCTCCTGTGGCAGACATTTGCAGCAGAGCTAAACACGGTCCACATTTTGACGTAGGTGCGACCTATATTCAGGTGCGACCTATATATGGATTTTTCCAATTCTTTGGCAATAATTGGACAATGCGACCTATATTCAGGTGCGACCTATATTCCAGAAAATACTGTACACAAACTTGGTGAGAAGCATTTTAAATGTGTGGAATTAACGGAATTTTAGTTGAAATGTTGCTTTTTTTGGTGTACTTTTTTGCGCACATACCCCTACACACATCAGTGTGTCCGCCCACATTACAGATGCTTTTGACTCCAATGCATGATACAATGACATGCCTTACTGCTAGTACTACTCTGCTCCCATCTAGTGGTTGAAAATGGTACTGTTCAATTGTTTTCAGTCAGAATGAATGATATCATGAGTCATATCTCAGCCAAAAATTGGTTTATAAATATGGGGAAAATTCCACAAGTACGTCGCTTTGGCCTATAAATCGCAGGGCATGTTAATTATGCAAAAAACAGCAACTTAAAGGCCGAAAATATGGTACAGAGAATATCTCTTTTTTTTTTGAGTAATGACATTTGTTTCCATATAAAGTCAAATAATGCTTTATCTAACTTTTTGCATACATCTTTTGGCATTCTGATCTTATCTAAAGTTACCAGCTCTGTTTTAAGAATGGGTAACGGCACATGGTTTAGTGTAAACATGTTGAGATTGGATTCTTTTTGTTCAAGGATCTGCATGCGTGGCACTTTTTTAACCTACAGGTTCTGCAAAGATATTTACAATACTTCTAACTCACCCATTCACACTCGGACATTTTTTCTTTATATATTTATGCATACTATATACATCAATTTTAGATCTCACTCAGACACTGATAGGCCTACCAGTGGGCATTGGGGTGTTCAGTTTCTTGCCAATGGACACCTTGGCATGCTGCAGGGAATTGGGATCGAACCCCCGAGCCTTCGATTGGAGGATGACCTCTCTACTGGTCTAGATTTCTTTGGCTGCAATCTGTGTCTGTTTCCACCAAATTCCACCTGAGCAGATTGTTGTACAGAAGCACAAAGTGGATTTTAACCCGTTCAGCCCCAGCAGTCAAAGTGCCCGAAGAGAACACGTTTCGGCTGCAGAGCACTCCTGGGTGACATTTTGAAAGAGGGGGTAGCGGGAGTGAGAACCTGCTTCAGGGGGTTGGAGGGGGCGAACGACATGGCTGCGATCTAGGGAAACGATTAAATCCAGATTCTTAGTGACAACATTTCTCTCTCCCTTACCCATCCCCTGAGGGGGCTGACACAGGCAGCAGCAAAGGAGGAGGGAGAGGAGGATGGAGGAAGGATGGAGATTAAGAAGAAAAGTGTGCTGGTTATCTTAATTAAATGGAGGTGCATTTTTTCCTCCTCCTATTGATTTCTGCCAGGGGTGCTGTGTGTTTTGTGTGCGTTTGGGGGGAAAGAAAAAAAACAACGATACAAAAAGAAAAATCTTCCTCTGTTCTCTCATTCAGGATTGGTGGCTAGATTTTTCAGTCCTGGTTGATGTGATTGTTGTCAAAGTACTGAGATTTGTTTTTGAGTTGAGCTTTAAAGAATAGTGTTCAGCTGTTATTTGTCTCGTTGATATTTAAAGGCCTATCATGTAAAGGACTGTATATCATCTGCCGCCTGACGTGACAGTTTTTGTTTGTTGTTTGTGTTGAGGATGACTCTCAGCTACTACCACAGAAGCTTGACCTCATCTGTTATTTTGAGTTGCTTGCTGTTGTGATAGCAAGTTTTAAACCGTGGTGGGATTTAATGAAGCACAAGTACTTCACTACTGTACTTAAGTAGTGTTAAACATGGGTAATTTTGACTTTTACTCCACTACACTGTACTTTCTACTACACTACATTTCTATAATGCGTTGCGTTACAAGTTACATTCACATTGCGTTTTTAAATTTTATTTGTTCATTAGTTTAAAAGTAACCAACGGCGGGAGGGGAGTTGGTCCATTGAATCACTGTAAAGTGGGCAGATAACATTAGACCCGCCTTCAAGAGCTGGGCCAATGATATATACTGTATTCTAGTGTATGCGTCACTGAGCTGGGAGCACCCACAGCACCGCTAACACACCCAAAATGGATTCCACTGCGGAGAGTCAGCCAGAAGATTCGCCACTCATGGCCTTATTGAAAGACTATTGGAAAGACTATTGGAAAGACTATTGGAAAGACTATTGGAATGACTGTTCAGTACAGCAGGACATATTTTCTCTCCCAAAAGAGCCAGACTGGAGAGAGAAATCAAGATGAGCATAAAAAAAATTCCAACATAGAATTGAAATCAAACTATATACTGTAAATGGAAAAATACTGGTAATATTTTGTGCTTTAAAATGCAAGAAAAGTGTTTTTAATAGTCTGTGTTTTACTTTATTTTCTACTTGATACCCAAGTCTTGTCCAGATTTAATCACCAAAAAAAGACTAGTTATTGTTGTCATAGCTTAAAATGAATGTTTCATCTCATCAAAACAATCATACTCTAACAATATTATTATTTAGCAGAACATTGGTCAACATTTTCTATAAATCCTTTAATTCCACTGAGTTCTGATTGAGTTTAGGTTGGATAAAGCCTATAAAGTATTTATTTTCATATTGTTGTTCGCATTCATGGATTCACCAGGTGTTTCTACGTATTGATGAACTACATTAAAGCTCTGCAGACTTTTGTTTAAGAAACTTTAAAACAAGTTACATTTTATTAAATGAGTCATTGGAAACAACTTTATTATTCAATTAAACCTGTTGACCTGACTATCAACTGTTGGCTGACCGTCTTAGGTTTTACTTTAACTTAAATGTTAAATCTAAAAATAACGCAACCAACTGGGACAAACTGAACAGTTTGAAGGCTTTTCTTCAAATTGTATTTTCACAACCAACAAATTAAACTTACCGTATTTTTCGGGCTATAAGGGGCACTTAAAATCCTTTTAAATTTTCTCAACAATCAACAGTGAGCCATATGTATTAATTCCGGTTGTGCTTACTGACCTGGAACCAATTGTATGTGGTTATTGTGAATGAGTTGAATAAAAATAGACTTATGACTTTTATTTTGCTTAATGCACCTTATAATCCGATTGCGCTTTATAGTCCGAAAAATACGGTATTTGCCTTTAACTGTTTTTGACTTGACATGAAAGCCTTAAGAGATGTCTCAGATGAAAAGTCATCAGTTTTAGAAACACGAGTCTCACCACAGTCTTGTTTTTATTTTTTTACAGCATTTCACAGCTGCAGCTTTTATTCACAGCAACATGTTCTGCTTTTATGCTTTTTATTCCTGTAAATCTTCATTTTCTGTATTAGAACTTTTAGTGTGTCAGAGGTCCTTTAGTTTTCCAGGTGGTAAAAATGTTATATATGTGAACAAATGGCAAATACAATGAACCTAACGTTGATTTAAATCTGAACAGATCTCGTTGAAAAGGCTTTTGAGGAGTCTCTGAATCTGCATAAAAAAGAACTGTGGAAATTTGTAACATTAGTTTGATTAGTGCCAAATTGAGCTGCAGAAACCTTTTTGTATTCGTCATCAGCGCTACACTTGTTTTAGCAAAAACCTTTGGAATATTTTACATTATGAACCCAGAGATGATTGAATTCAGTCTGATAAAGAAACCTTTAGTGAAGCCTCTCAGTAAAAGTTGATTCCTTCCTTGTTTTAGTGAAAAGGACTTTGATTCTCTTACAGTGCACCAGCACGTGCTTTGAATACCTTTGTTCTGTGTTTGATACGTTTTATATTTAGTGAATTGTTTCTTAAGGTGGAGTTCTGGAGCCTTCAGGCCTCTTTTTCCTGGATGACGACACATCACACTCTTCATGGCCTACAGCCTTTTAGAAGGTGGACAGATGGCAAATTTGGAAACTCTTTATTGTCTAGGGCAGGGGTGTCAAAGTCAAATACACGGCGGGCCAAAAAAACAAATTTGCTACAAGCCAAGGGCCGGACTGGTTCAATGTTTATTATAAGGGGGTGATATAAGATTTTTTTTTCTTCTTTCTGCACTCTTTTCATTCAATGTTTTCTTTTTGATGAATTTGTTTTATTTTGTCTCTTTTAAATGAATGAATAAATGAATTAAATAAAATATTAAATAGCTTTACATCTGCTAAGTTCTTGGCATAAATCAACACAGACATGTTCCTGCTTTTAGTATTTTACATTGTTTTATAATGTAGCTGTTTATGTTTCGTTTTTTTTTTAAATACAGTTTTCTTATGATTTTTAATTAATATGCTTTTTTATGATTGTTTACTGTTGGCTGCAAGTATCAAGCTGCGAAATCCTTCATTTTCTACAGCTGATAGCTGTTGGTCATTAATTATGATGAAGTTTAGCAACTTCTCTGTGAACATTTGAGCTCTGTGGCTTCAGCGGTGTGTTTTTCTTGTTCAATCCGGGGCGGGCACTCTGATTTCGGTCAGCTGCTCTCAGCCTGTCCCTCCTACGAGACAGTCAGACAGCGGGTCGGACTGGACGCAGCTGGCCACGGTCGGTCTTCCTATTTCAGTTCAGCAAGAGTGGCGTCTTGCTGCCCCAGAGCTCAAAACTAACTTGACCGCGGTTTAATGTGGTGCTATGGCTCTGCAGACATTGCTCGTTGCTGTTTTGAGGTGTTTAGTGTAAAGTACTTCCACACAGCGGACATGTTACGATGAAAAGTTGGCTAGCTGTTAGCTAAAGTGCTACTCACTCAGTCCGCACACTGTAGCTGGCTGCAAACTATGAAATGGATTTCCTGAATGTGATGTAAGGCGGGTCTTATTACTCTGGGTTCATGAGACATGACTCCGTCGGATCGGCCCCATCCCTACTACCGTTGGATTGTGGGGAATGTAGTGTTGATGCGTGCAAAACACCAGCGGGCCGTTTCTAACAGTAATTAAATATCATCCAGGAGGCCATAGATAATTAATTTGTGGGCCGGATCTGGCCCACGGGCCTCGACTTTGACATATGTTGTCTAGGGCAATCATGATGCTGCTCATTTTAAATACAGATGCATCTAAAAAAACAAATCGTGAAAAAGTTTTTTTTTTTGTTTGTTAATGATTTCAGAATGTGAAACTTATAAATTACATAGATTAATTACACAGAGTGAAGTACTTCAAGCCTTTATTTCTTGTCATTTTGATGATTATGGCTTACATAAAAAATTCAGCTTCTCAGAAAATCTGAATCTTTGCCGTCATTGCACATCTGATATATGAGACTGCAATGCTTCTCCACCTGGTGCATATAATAAATAAATAAATAAAACCCTAAAACACTAAAACAGGAATACTATAGTGGAAAAATAGTAAGGATTTTAAAACCCTTAGCATTCACACACTTCTGAATTCAAGGATCTGAGGAAAGCTCTACAGAGAGTGGTGAAGGCTGCACAGAAGTCTGTTGGAGTCAGTCTCCCCACCATCACAGACATTTACACCTCCAGATGCAGGAAAAGAGCCACCTGCATCATGAAAGACCTCACTCACCCAGCACACTCACTCTTTGCCCCACTCCCCTCAGGACGGAGGTTGAGGAGCATCAAATGTAGAACCACTAGACTGAGGAACAGCTTCTACCCTGAGGCTGTTAGACTCATGAATAAATAAAAATAAAATAAAAAATAAACACTGCAAAATATCACATCATGCTGATGCTGATCTGTTTTCTTGTTGCTGTGTTCATCTGTGTTCATCTGTGACCATCTGCTCATACAAACTCATGTTCGTGCTGCTGTTTATTTCCACTATATTAGGCTTAGTGTATTACTAGTTGATGTTTTTCTTAGTTAATTCTAGATGTTATTACTGTTTTTCTCTTGCATTTGTTGTTGGATGTAACTGGGACCCCGTGTACATAATCTCGTTTTCATCACATGTACCACATGCGGTGCAAATGACAATAAAGACTCTCTCTGACTCTGACTCTGATGGCTCAAAGAAAGAAACTGGTTTAGAGTTTGTTTGTCCTGAATATTCCACAGCCAGCTTTTAGTACTTTTGTCAGGTCCTGCTGGAAAATGAAATCAGCATCTCCATAAAGCTTGTCAGCAGAAGGAAGCATGACGACTCTAAAATGTTCTGATAGATGCAATGTTGACTGAGGACTTCACAAAAACCAGTGGACCATCACCCGTAGAGGACATGGACCCAAACCATCACTGACTGTGGAAACTTCACTCTGGACTTCAAGCCACATGGATTCTGGACCTCTCCACTCTTTAAGACCTTAATTTACAAATGACATGAACATTTACTTTCATCTAAAAGAGGACATTGGTCCACTGAGCAACTGTCCAGTTCTTTGTCTCCTCAGCAGGTAAGATGCTTCTGACGTCTCTGGTTCAGGAGTGGCTGGACTTGAGGAATGAGACATCTGTAGCTCATGTTGATCAGCTGATCAGGGTGTGACACAGGTGGCATAGTGGCTCAGCAGGTTGTCTCTCAGTGAGAAGGTCACCAGATCGAATCACGGCCAGGAGCCTTTCTGGGTGGAGTTTGCATGTTCTCTCCATGCATGTGTGGGTTTCCTCTCACAGACCCATAACATGCATGTTAGGTGGTAACTCTAAATTGTCTCTAGGTGTGAATGAGAGAGTGAATGGTTGTTTGTCTTTGTGTCCCTGTGATGGACTAGAGACCTGTCCATGGTGTCCCCCCACCTCTCGCACAGTGATGGATGGAAATGGGCACCAGTGACCCCCACAACCTGACACGGAAGAAGCGGGTAAAAGATAATGGATGGATGGATGTGACGCCATACGTTTCTAATACTATTGACCCACTTCATTATATTCTAATTTTCTGAGACACTGAAGTTTTTCATTATCTGTAATCCATAATCCTCAAAATTACAAGAAATGAAGGCTTGAAATATTTCACTCTATGTTCAATGAATCTGCGAGTTTCACTTCTGAAAATATATCCCCACATATGCAACGATAAACCACTACAACGTTCAAACGTCCACAGGTACATGCTCAAAACCATCAAAGCCTAATTACACAGTCCTAAATAAAGAGCTCACTGGATGCTCAGCATGCACCTACAGACCCTGTAGAGATTATCCAGGTTCTCATCCATTTCTTTACATTGTGGCAATCATCTAATGTGAAATGGTTCAACTTCTGACCATGACTGCAGCACTTTTAAAGTTTTGACAGAAAAATGTCTTTGGCGAGAAAGACCCTGCTCTTTGATATTCTGCAGCTCTGACTAGCTGCTCTCAAACGTTTTGACCCCAGAGAGAAATTATCTCTGTGAGGACTGTGAGATGAAGACAAAACTCAAAGAAACGGTGTTTCGGCGCTGAAGGTGACCTCAACGTTGCAGCTCGGCAAATTAAAGCATCCGAGCTATCAGATCGTGTGGAAGGCTAAGCGGATATACACACCACATCACGGAGAGGTGACTGCCTATCAGCGACTGATCGTGCTCCCAGATTACTCCATTTTACGTAATTCCCATCAGCATAATTCATCTTACAAAACATCCCCTTCAGCCTTTAAAATTAATGCAAAGTCCCTCAAAGGGAGTTGAGTGGAAAACATTTGAGCAGGTATGAGAAAATAAGATTCCTTTTTTTTTACATACCTGAGGGCATCACACTGGGCCCACTAAGCTTTTTAACATTTATATGCCCAGATAAGAAAAGTCCATTATTTTCAATGCAGAATGCTCATCAGCTGGCTTTGAAGCCACAAAAGCTTTGATGGCTTATTTTTTTCTCCAGTGGTTATTGCAGAGTTAGTTCAGATCAGAATATCCATGTCCTCCAAAGTGGAGGACTTTTAGCCCATTTGGTTGCAAAGTAATGCAAACTGCTCAGCTGCACTGCAGTTTTATTCATTTATGCAAACCTTTTATAAATGCTGTTTCCACTGAAGAGTTCAAAGTATAGAACAGGACTCTGTTTCTGTTTTCACACACACACAAAGAAAAAAACATAATCCTCTACATTGTCCTTATTGTTTCTCTGGCGTTTGCAGGTTCTGGCTTTAACAAAACATTTTCATAGAAAAATGTTCTTATCGCTTTTATAATAATGTATTTTCCTGTCATCTGCGTATGTTTCCCATACACAGACGAAATTCGTCTCTGCATTTAACCCAACCACCTACCAGGTGGTGCAGTGAGCAGCCCGAAAGCGCCCGGGGAGCTGGAGAAATAGGTGTGCACTCATAGACACCCCAAGGTGGGTAGTGGCCGGGGCGCGAACCCGCGTCCTTCGGGTCCCAAGTCAAAAGCCCTGCCACTAGACCATCTTGGCTCCTTGTCAGCTATGATGGAGCTTTAGGGCCATGCTAAGAAAAACAGCCATAAAATTACGAGAATTAAGTCGAATAAAATCTTAATATCACGAGAATAAAGTCCTATGAGACTTTTTTCAGCTCATGCCCCCCCTCGAGTGTTCTAGAGACACTGTTTAGAATATTGTAAGAGTGTGGGAAGAGTTTAAAATGACTTAATATATATGTATATAAATAATAAAATAAACAACTACTTACCATATTTTTTGGAGTATAGGTCGCACCTTTTTATCATTTTTTTCATGGCCTGTGACCTATACTCAG
>JBBPBX010019879.1:0-19270 GCA_038048925.1 Garcialebias charrua | reverse complement strand
GTTTTTAGAATCTATTCTGTATCGCCAGGACTAAGAATCTAGATTTAAAAAAATTTTTTTTTTTTTCCTGCATCCCTAATACCATACCAATTTATTTATAGCGCACTAAAAACAACAACAAGGCTAACCAAAGTGCTGTACAATAGAAACAAAAAGCACAGTGGATAGGAAAACATAAAATAAAAAATATAGATATAAATAGCAACAGAAACTAACTAAAATGGCCAACAATGTATAGTACAGAGAGGATCAATAAACATATTAGGTGTCACAGATGTGACTCAGTTCTGTCGAGCGGGTAGAAGGACGTCGTCCAGGGCCACAGCACAGTCAAGGATGGACGGCTCCTGCCATGATTCCCTAAAGGCACACAGCTCATCCAGTCTATTCCTCAGAGACTGAACGCCTGAAAGCAGGACTGAGGGGAGCAGGGGTTTGCTGCGTCTTTGGTGGGTCCTGCACAAAACAACGTCTCGCTTCTCTCTCTGTGTCTTCCTCTTACGGCGACGGCCAAGTAAACAAAGCATCCAGGGGAAAATGTCTGCCCCGGAGTCCCCAAAAGTCAGCCCAAAGGCCCCACTCACTGACGATCGCAACTCCAAAAGTGTGTTGCAGTCATACCCGTAGTGCCGGCGTTCAGTCCAGGAGCAAAAAGTCAAAATAAAAATGATAATGCAAAAGTTTTAGAATGTTGTAATTTATAAAAATAAATATGGTAAATTGTAAATGGAGCTCACTTATATAGCGCCTTCCAGCCCCCTATGAGGGGCCCCAAAGCGCTTTTCAGCACCAGCCATCCACCCATTCATACACACATTCATACTCCGGTAGCGGTAGTCTGCCATGCAAGGCGCCAGCCAGTCCTACCGGGAGCAACTTGGGGTTAAGTGTCTTGCCCAGGGACACAACGACACATGGTGTGGGAACTCGGGATTCGAACCTCCAACCTTCCGATTGGGGGACGACTGCATTACCACTACGCCATGGCCGCCCCAACAATGTAATTACAACAATGTAATTTTGGTTGATTTCTTATTTTCAATCAGGGTCCTAACCTAACTGTCATTTTAGAGAAACAAATAGTCATGATCATAGTTGTCCTTTTAAAAAGGACTTGAGTCAAATAGAATAAGAAGATCTACAAATTATTTGCTTTTGTTTGTCGTGCGACTTTTCCAAAAATTTGACCTTCACCACTTGATGTCACTTATTTGCAGCATAGATCAAGCGTTCACATTTTGTAAAGATTCAAAGTAGGGATGGACGGATCCACATTTCTTACTTCCGATCCGATACTTAAATATGGGTATCAACCAATACCGATACTTTCCCGATCCGATACCGTTCAGATATAGGAGGCTGTAAAAATGAATTTCTTGAATGGAGAGCACGTGTATTACACTATACTCTGGGAATTCTGTCTTAACATTGTGTGAGTTAAACCCAAAGAAGACACTCTGAGCCTCACAACGAGTATTACCCACATATTATCACATATCATATATCATATATAGATACTGGATCGGATCGGCCCCATCCCTAATTCAAAGCCAAGTTCAACCTAATTTGCAGCGATTCAAACAAGCCCTTCTCCTCACTCCGCCGTGTTCTCTGAACCACCATTTTCCTGTTGTATCCGTGTGAGCTGTCATCGTCTCAGCCCAGCCCCACTTCATTGTCCCCTCATTATTCTGTCCTCGGTGAGACCTCTGTGGACCGTATCGGAGGCATCATCTGCAGCCGGCAGTCAGAGAGCGGAGACAGGGGGCGACATTCGGCAGACATTATCTTTGAGCCGCGATCCTGCAGGGCTGACTTTAACTTTCTCTGTTGAACTCGTGTTTCCGGCGAACGCTTGTATACACACAAACAGTGACACCAAACAGGGTAGCTTGGGTTGCAAAGGTTGATTGATGCACATGGGCAAATGTGTTAAATTAGCTCAATTGCAGTGGGGAATCTGTAATCATTGCATCAGAGCTCCCCAACCCTCCCTCCTCCCACAGCCTCTCATGAGGATGGATGCTCCTCGTTGCAATGGAGTGAATTTTAAAGATTTCCATTGATCCCAGTCTAATTTAATTAACGCCACCTCTCCATATTGGAAACCAACCAGCAGTCTGTTTAGATCTAATCTTTCTTTCTGGTGTCTGAATCAGAAGACAATACGAGAAACGCATTATTTTGTTGCATTCATACAGTCATGATGAAACTTCTTCGAGTTCAAGAGATGTTACTGAACAAAACACAGTAAAACTCTGTGTTTTCTTGTGTTAGTCAAGTAAATACAAATGCCACTTACAAATATCAACACACCAAACTCTAAATGACTGAAAACCTCCTTTAGCAGTGATGACTTGGGGTGGTCAGCCTTTCTTTATCAATCTTTTATGCGGTTAGGGAGGAATTGTTGCCCACTCTACTTTACATCATTGCTTTGTTTCATTCAGGTTTGCAAAGGCTCTTTTTAATTTTTTTATAGCCATGTTGGTTGTAATGTTCTTTTTAGAGGCAATACTTTTTTAAAGACAACTCTTAAAAACAAGATGCATTACGTGCTCTGTCCTGTTTTGTGGGCGGCCGTGGTGTAGTGGTAATGGCAGTCGTCTCCCGATCGGAAAGTTGGCGGTTCGACTCCCGGGACCCGCACCATGTGTCGTTGTGTCCTTGGGCAAGACACTTAACCCTGAGTTGCTCCCGGTAGGACTGGAAAGCACCTTGCATGGTAGTCTGCCGCCACCGGTTTATGAATGTGTGTAGCATTCAATATATGTGTAGCACTTTGAGATTTTCAGTAATGAAAAGTGCGTTATAAATTGAATTAATTATTATTATTATTATTATGAACTTGAACTTTTAATCCGTTGACTGAGGCCCTGAGACGGAACTGTTTATCATTTCTCCAAGCACTGCACAGTCTGACCTTGGGGTGAATTTTCTGGGCCCACTCCTGTTCGTCTTGAACACACTGCAGATTGTCGCTCATCGAGAGCCTGGTTCTGCTGGAGGTTTCTTCCTGTTAAAAGGGAGTTTTTCCTTTCCACTGTTGCCATTGTGCTTGCTCAGGATGGGAGACTGGGATGAAGTGAAGATTCAATGCAACTTGCTGCTTCCTTGGATAGAGAACTTTACAAACTAGATTTTTATGCATGTGAATGTTTCTGTACTGTGCCCTGAGGTGACTTCTGCTATGACTTGGCGCTATGGAAATAAACTGGATTGAACTGAATGTTTCAAGTTTGTAAAAAATACAACAAAACACATTAACTGTATAGAATGATGGACAGCAAATTGTTTGAAAATTATTTCTAACCCTTCATATGTTGACTGATTATTTCAGCTCTGGAGTTAAAAATTTAAATCTTACAAGAACATGTGACCAACAACTTTAAATCGCATCAATGTCAGCGTGAATTATTAATGCAACAGACAAACTGTTAAAGTAATAAATCCATCACTGAGTTTCTTTTTATCTGCAGCAATAATGATCCGAACACACTAAAAATCCAAGCTTACAGCCGTGCAACTCATTTTCTCAAATATTATTTTGTTTTAGTGGCAGCATTGGTTTGTAAGTGGTGATCACCTAACCTGACTAAATCTGATTCTTGATAAATGTGTGTTTTCACGGATTGGAGTGCATGTGTGTGTTGTGTGCACAGCAGATTACTGTGGTGGCCCATGCTATCTTTATCAACCAGATGCTTGCTGTGAAACGGTGCTCACGTGACAGCTCAGAGAGTGGGGGAGCTGTTATCTCTTTGCCTCCAGATCCAAAACCCACACACATCCCACCTCTCCCTCCTCCCTCCTCTCTGGACCCACATATTTCATCCATCACATTAAAAAAATAAAAGGATGCAAACAGGAGTTTAAGACAGGGTGGAAGGCTTGTTGTGGGCAAAGGGTAACTACATGTGAAGCTTTGTGTTTGACAGCTGAGAGGAAGAATGTGAACAAGATTCATCTTCTTTCAAAGGCGTTTCATGAAAATGACTTCCTCAACCATTAATTCATATTTAGAGTTAAGATGTGAATGAAGTTCAGTTTCAGCTGATCAGATATTTGAAAGGCGTTGGACCAGAGTATCAAGGCCATTTGCTGCTTTTTATGCTACACAAATACACATCAAAGTTCAGGCTCAGTAATCCAGGTTAAAATCCAACAATGTTCAGTCAGGTCATCTGGAGCTTCTTTTTCTGCTGAGACGTTTTGTCCTTCATCCAAAGGACTTCATCAGGCTGAGACGCCACAAACAAACAGAGTCCCANCAAAAAAAAAAATTAATAAAAAAATAAATAAAAAAATAAAAAAATAATAAAAACAAAAAACAAAAAAACTGTTTGCTTGTGATAAGATGGTTTGGCCATGCCAAAGTGGTTCAAAACATCAAAGTTCATGCTCAACAAGCAGGTAAAAATCCAACAATGTTCAGTCAGGTCATCTTGAG
Organism: Garcialebias charrua; assembly: GCA_038048925.1. NCBI lineage: Eukaryota > Metazoa > Chordata > Actinopteri > Cyprinodontiformes > Rivulidae > Garcialebias > Garcialebias charrua. The sequence goes on along the minus strand of JBBPBX010019879.1, from coordinate 14,820 downwards.
TTTTTTGTTTTGTTTTGTTTGTTTGTTTGTTTGTTTTTCCTGAGACTTTAGGTCTTTCTTCTAAAGGATAATAATAATAATAATAATAATAATAATAATAATAATAATAATAATAATAATAATAATAATAATAATATTAATAATAATAATAATGATAATGAATTTAATTTGTAACGCACTTTTCATTAACAAAAATCTCAAAGTGCTACAAAGTGCAACTAAAATCAATGATCAAATAAAAACGAGTGATGAAATCAAGTAAAATCAAAGATAAAATAACAAAAATCAATAATAAAATTTATTAAAAACAATAATATCAACTAAGATCAGAGGTAAAATCATGTGGAGGCAGACACAAATGAACACAAAACACGCACGCACGCACGCACACACACACAAACAAACACAGACCTTACCTATGACATTTTGAATTGTCTAGTTCTTTGTGTCAGTTTTTAGGAAGCTCGTGTAACATTTCAGCCTTCAGCTATTTACATTTGTCATTTGAAACAGAATTTCAATCGTTTTTTTCCCCTCGTCTTTTCTTTTTAAACACGACTTTGTCATGTTTTCATGTCGTTCTGATTCAACTTCCGCAGAGGAGTAAGGAAAACGATTACTTCCAGAGGAAAAACGTGGAATACTGAAATTAAGGGACCATTGTGGGTGAAAACGAACCAATCACAGTGGAGCATGTGGTCTGTTCCACACCAGTAACTCCCACTTTAATACTGCCAACCCCCAGCTGTTCAGTACCAAACACACACTCAACGTAAAGGACAATACACACACAATGGGCTTCATTTATCATCCATTGTTTTTTTGCTCGCACCCCCACTTGTGTACTATGACTTTCACCTACACAATCACACACACAAAATATCTGACAACCAGCCAATTCATTAATTTAAGCTTAAATAGATTTTTTTGTACATAAGAATATTCTACAACTGTGTTGCACCTGAATAACAAAAATAAGCAGCGCTGCTGCTCTTAAGTGATCAGTAATCTGAGATACAGCTGAGTCAAGTATAAGATTTGTCACAGGGTAAATAATTTAGGCAAGAATATAACAGCATGATTTAAAAAGTGCTCACAAATTGCAGTGTAAACAGAACATTTATAACCTTGTTAACGTCAGTAAGTCTTTGAGCATAAGCTGCAAGATGCCTGAGCGTCATCAAAATGGGATTTTTGTGCCACAAAGGGTGGCAACAGTGCATTCATCTATTTGCATTTTGCATGGTGTTGGTGCACATCTTTATTTGTCTAGGTATTCTCAGGACAAAACTATTGATGCACACTACACTAAAGATTGATTTCTGAAGTTTGGGGCTGGACTGAGAGTTGCTGTCTCACTGCGCCTCGCATTAAACCTTCAAGCATGGTTTGTTGAGGTTTCAGAGCGGGACCTCCCACTTTATGATGGAGGCAGTCGGGAACATGGAGGTTCAGTAGCTGGATGTGTCGAGTTGTTTCAGGAAGTGGGGCGGTGGAAAAACAATCAGCGGTACAAGGGTTGGTCCATCAGATTGTAAGAAAAATCCTGTTACTCCTTACTAGACAGTAAGGTTGTATTGTCTTGTGCTTCACGACTGTAGCAGGTCCAATCTGAGGTCTTCACTAAACCAATCAATGAATAGTAGCAACAATCACCTCCTGTTTGAAATATTTTATTTAAATAAAGGCTTGTCCCCCTAAGGATTTTTTTCCCACCTACTGCCAAACTTGACAACAATTTTAAAGATTCTAAAAAATAAAATAAAAACTCACTTCCAACAGAAATTGGACAATATCATATAGATACTGACAAATATTAGTAATTTTACAGAGGAGCACTTAAAAATAAAATTCAGCTCTGTCTTGTAAATGAGTCCCCGAGGCTCGATGGGATTTAACCTGCATAAATAAAGGTTGAATGAAATGATAAAAAATAAAAACATGAAAGGAAAAAAAAATCAAACAGAAAACTAAGAACATGAACAATATTGGCCATGTTCTGTTTGAGACTGTCGTGATGATTTGCTGTCAAACGTGACTAATGACTTCCAGCCAATCAGCAGCAGGTCTAATTCACCACCAGTTAATTATTACCAATTTTCTTTGTTAAATTAGGCAGTCTGTCCATTTTTTTAAAACATTTATTTTAACAAGCCAGGAGCTTGTTTTAAAAAAAAAATCTCCTCCCAGAAATAAAAAAAGTACTCCAAACTATGCATTTCCCAACCATTTCAAGAGCACTTGACTAAATTCTTAGGGTTAATAAAACAAAATAAAAGCAGTAGAACGCTGACAACTCTTTTTACACTGCATTTTATCTGAGATCATATTTGAAACTTGCAAAAAGCTTTGCAGAAAGTGTTGAAAGCTGTGCAGAAGTCTGTTGGAGTCGGCCTCCACCATCACAGACAGCTACACCTCCAGGTGCAGGAAGAGAGCCACCTGCATCATGAAGGACCCCACTCACCCAGCACACACACTTAATGAACATTAAATGTAGAACCACTAGACTGAACGTCTTCTACCCTAAGGCTGCTAGTCATGAATATCTTACCAAGATAATCACTGTGAAAAATCCCATCATGTTGCTGCTGATCGGTTTCATGTTGCTGTGTTCATTCGTGCTCATCTACTCGCACAGACTCAGGTTCGCGCTGCTGTTTGGTGTATTGTTTTCTTTGTGCAATAAGTGCTTAACGATTTTTATTAACATTCATATCTTAGATCTTATTACTGTTTTTCTTATTAATTTTATTGTTGGTTGTAACTGGGACCCCGTGTACACAATTTTGTTCCACCACATGTGCCACATGTGGTGCAAATGACAAACAAAGAAACTCTCTGACTTTCTGTTTAGTTTTTTTTTTTTACACACAGACCAGCATGAGTTTGTCTTGACAGTTGCATAATACTACTTTTAGCACAAAATGTCCTCTGCACTGTATAATCTCATAGTAACAAAGAATATCCTGGGAAACTTACAGAACAAATTGTATTCATAAACCTGAGTAACCAGTATTAAATCAACTATACCCAGATAAAATGTTGTAAAATAATTAAATTGAACTTGAGTAATTTAAAGATGCTCGAGAAACTGATTAGGTTTGGCCTGCAGGCCTAGAGTTTGACAAATGTGCTTTACACTAACAGAACAAACATCTGGACTTACAGTCATAATTTATTAAGAAGTGGAAGAGGATTACATTTTGAACATTATAAGCAGAAATAAAAAAGAACTAGCATGTAAACAAATGTAAACCACCTGCTGAACATATTTAATCTTAAACCTCTGAGAAATGTACGACAGGAGTTTCCTACAGTTTTCGTCTGAGCTCAGGCTGCAGCAGATCAGCTGATTGGGAGTGAGCTATGCAAAGTAGCATTGTTAATAGTAGGATTTTATATTCTTTGCTATGCATATAAATGTTAATTTTTTTACATTAGGAAAAAAATTACCTATTACTTTTAAAAAGAAAAGTAAAAAAATTAAGAACCCTTTTCCTTGCCTCTTGTGGCGTCCCCTGGGTGACTGGCGCCCTCAGCATTTGTCCATATTACCCATATGCTACGGCCAGCCCTGTACTGCAGCTAAAGTTTCAAAACCTAAATAAAAAAATGAATAAAGGCTACATTCATTTGAGAAATCAAATCAAGATAAAATTTTCATTCATTCATTCAACCTTTATTTAAACAGGTTAGTCCCATTGAGCCACAGAGACTCCTTTACAAGAGAGACCATAATTAAAATGTTAACTCCTAAAAAAAAAGTAATGATATTATACTGATATTTTTTTAATTATTTTGAAATAAACGATTATAATTGTATTAAATTACATCAGACATATTTTTGTATGGTCATTATAATGGCATAATTTAAGCCTTTATAATTTATTTAAAAGTACAACTTATCAAAGTCAAAGTCAAAGTCAACTTTATTGTCAAAACTGCAATATGTACAGGACATACACAGGATTGAAATTGCATTTCTCTCTCAGTCCCTCGGTGCAACAGTAACCATTTAAACACTAAACAATTTAAATTAAAAAATAATTAATTATTATGAGTCCTTTGGTTATTTTATACAAAAGTAGTGTCTGATATTTTGTTTGGATCAACATTTATTTTATTTTCATGGTTATTCTGTGCACAAGAAGTGAGGCTGGGGCATCTTTAGAGACAGGGAGGGGTCGATTGCGATGTGATTATTAGCCTTCCTCTGGGGGCTTTTGTCTGGGCCCCATGAGAGAAGGAGGTTAACGCCACTTAGCCTCAGGGAAGCCCGTCGAAGACTGTGTGTGTGTGTGTGTGTTGGGGAGGGGGGTGTTGGGGGTTGCAGAACATCATCGCTCCTCTGTTATGATCCAAAATCACTTAGCGCTTTTGTCAAATCATTGACACCCACTCCTCCTGTCAGCTGAACACAAAGGCCACCTGAAGTAGTGTGATTTTGAAAAGTTCATTTATTTTTGTTCTTAAATGTAAAATTTTAGGATTTTAAGATTTTGCTCTCAAACATATAAAAGGTTCATTTTGTAATTGGAACTTTTCAATCATGTCAAATGTCTTTAAGCAAAACAATTCATTAAAGCTTAAAAAAAAAAGATAAATAAATAAATGTTTATGTAATCTAACAAAAAACCTACATTGTCAGCAAATGAAAATAAAACAAGAACAAATAAAGGTAAATTAACAAAAATCAATGTTTGTGTGCGAGATGAACAAAAAAAAGCCCATTCTGAAAAAAATAAAATAAAATCTTCAGATATTTTGAAGTGGGTTTCTGTGGAAATGCAACAAACAATGAATGACATTTTTTGACCAACCACAGCTTTTTGTCACTTTATCCATGCTGTTGATTCCTTATAAGCTGATGTATTCATCCGCATCTGCTCACAACAGACTCATGTTCAGGCTGCTGTTTAATACACCTCATTAAATTATATTATGGTTTAGAGTATATCTTAGATCCTACTGTTTCTTTTTATTCTTTATAATTTTGTTATTTTTGGATGTAACTGGGACCCTGAGTACACAATTTTGTTCCACCTCATGTGCCACTACTAGTCTGTGTTTTGGGGTACCACAGGGCTCTATTTTAGGTCCCCTGCTTTTCTCCCTTTACCTGCTTCCTTCGGGATCAATCTTCAGAAAGCATGGGATTTTTTCCCTGCTATGCTGACTATCAGATCTATATGCCACTAAAAAAGAAAGATGCCCCTCTATTAGGCCACTTCTGTTTTCTCGAAGACACTAAAGTCTGGATGTCCTTAAATGTTTTAAATTTCAACAGAAGTGTTCAAGTGTTCAAGTTCACCAGAGAGGATGCGAACGACAATAAGCTGCCTTTTTTGGACTGTTTGGTGCATATGGAGGGAGATGACAGTCTCAACATTGAAGTTTACAGAAAACCAACCCACACAGACCAATATCTCCTGTTCGACTCTCACCATCCACTGGAGCACAAACTTTCTGTCATCAGAACTTTACAGCATCGGGCAGAACACATCCCCACAAGGACAGAAGGGAAGGAAAAGGAACAGAAACACATCAAAACATCTCTGCAAACATGTGGATATCCCAACTGGGCGTTTGTCAAGTCAGCAAGGAAATCTGTTAAACACAATAATGAACAGAAAAAGTCTAACAGACGGAAAAACATTGTCATTCCTTATGTTGCTGGAGTCTCAGAGAATTTCAGAAGGATTTTCAACAAACACAACATCCCAGTACACTTCAAACCCAGCCGGACTCTCAGACAGAGGCTGGTGCATCCGAAGGACAGAACCCCCACACACAAACAGAGTGGGGTGGTTTATGCAGTCCAATGCAGCGAAGTCTGCTCAGACCGTTACATCGGAGAAACGAAACAACCTATCCACAAAAGAATGTCTCAACATAGGAGAGCAACCTCCTCTGGACAAAACTCAGCTGTTCACCTTCACCTCACGGACAAGGGACACTCCTTTGAGGACCAGAATGTTCAAATTTTGGACCGAGAACACAGATGGTTTGAGAGGGGGGTAAAGGAAGCTGTGTATGTTAAGAGAGAAAAACCTTCTCTTAACAGAGGAGGAGGTCTGAGATTTCAACTGTCTAAGACTTATAACTCAGTTTTGGATTTGATTCCGAAACGTTTTACACCGGATGGGAGCAGGGATGCCTTGTCTGTAAATTAGACTAACAAAGTTCTCTGAGCAGCCTCTTTTGTTGTTTGGGAGGTGTTGTTTGTCAATTTACATACAGTTTTGTGTCTTCTAACAGAGACCTCAAGGGAACCTCCTACTGTTAGGTGTGATCTTTCAATTTACATGTATGTGTTACAAACCCCCTTTTAAGCTGGGATGTGTCGTTTTGTCAATTTAAATAGAATGGGCATGTTAGTTAATTTGTGGTGTTTTTTCAGTTTCCAATTTCATATGTTGGTGCGTGACTTGTAAGCCTGTATAAAACTTCTCGTTCTCACAGCTTCCATTCAGAATTGAAAAAGACTTCTGGACAGAAGTCGAAACGTTTTCTGCAACAAATAAAGTCCAGTTGATCCTGTATTGAACGCCTTTTTTGATTTCAACAGAAGTGATGGTGTTTGGTCCTAGTGGCTCTGTGAACCTTCTCTAGTTGATGTGGGCCCTCTAGCACTGCATCTAAAGAGAACTGTTTCTAACTTGTGTTTTTATTTTTTGTTGTTTTTAAGCTAACGGTGCACAAAACAGATGCGCTAAGAAGCTACAGACATGGCGCTCCGATTCTCTCACACGTTAAGGCCGAGATACAGTGAAGCAGACTCCGTATACGCGCGTATATGCCCGTATACGCGCGTATACGGAGCCTCTGCTACAGCTCGGCTGATGTTCTCGCGTAGATTCTCGTGTTTTCGCTCCAAATTCTACGTCATTTCCTCCGTACCGTCACTTCCGATCGTCACTTCCGGTAGTTTTTCGCTCCACGGAGAGGACTCAACTGAGCTCGCTGATTGGTCACTTTGACACGCCTACTGAAATGATTGACAGATTTCAGTCAGCTCAAAGTGAAACCTATCGTGAGCAGCTCGCTCAGACTTCTGCGGTGTTCTGATACGGTCTTTCTACTATATATGTTATAAAAAGTTCTCTCAGAAATAAAAATAATAACAGGGAGTGCTTTTCCTGCAGCCCACAGCCCACCAGGGAATATATAAAACATCGCGCACCCAGGTAGGACCTGAATTCATTCATTTCATTCATCGAGTGAACGGAGGAAGAAGCGGTTACTTGACTTTAGGCAAAAAAACAAAAGAAAAGGCCCGATCAGCGATAAAAAAGAGGAATTTATTTCATTTGTGTAACATACAAAACAGTCCGGAGCCGGGGAAGTTTAGGTCAGACACCGCGCATCGCGTATGCGAATCGCGTATGCGTAGTAAAAAAATACCTTTGCGCGTACTTGCCCTGAGGGGCTACGCGGGGCTACGCTGCGTACGGGGCATACGTACGCTGCGTATTGGCGTATCGTGAGGACGCGCGAGTGTATCTCGCCCTTTACTCTCCCCGCTGTAGTTTTCATGCCAGCCCACTAGCTGGTGCTGTGATATTTCTTTCATTGACGAGCACACAGACAACTTGTTCTCGAGCATGAATGAAAACTGTTACATCCAAAATAATGAACGTATGAACTGAGGATGACGTTGGTCCACTCCTACATGTTGAAAAATGACGAGTAGCACAAATAGCATTCTGCTTTCTGCCATTGTTACTTCTGTTCGTCTTCTTGCACAAGGGCAGAGAAGTTATTGACTGAGACCTGGAATGGAAAAAGCTTTGGTGTCAAATTAAACCAGTGTTTTTGTCGTGAACACAAACAACTGGACCACAGCAGGAACGCTACATTGTCACTCAAAAATGAGGATGTGTAAACTGGGCCTTAGCTGTAGCTTTGTCTTTGCAACCTACTGCAGGAATTCAACAGTTCTGCCTAAGCAACCATTTAATGCCCAATAGCTGTTATCACTGGAGAGGACTGAAAGAGGTTTTAAAGTCTGTAGTTGTTTTCAAGAACATTAAAAACCACACACACACACATGCACAGAGAGAACATGCAAACTCCACCCAGAATGGTCCCCAGCCAGGATTTGAACCAACGACCTTCTTGCTGAAAGGCGGCAGCCCTACCAACTGTGCCAGTGTGCCACCATCAGAGCAGTTCATGGGAAAGCTATTTTAGAAGCCTTTACACCACCATCAGCTACATATAAGATATTTTTACAAAAAATAATGTTCCACCAAAGACGCTACAGCTAGGTGCTACTGCCACGTTCAAAGCTTGTAAATGACCACAAAATTCTACGTGGGGGAAAAAATTACATTAATGGACTCTGACTCAATGCTCCAAACCGAGGATGTTCAAACATGTATTTACAAGTAATATATCAATTATACCTTTCCACAGAACCCCCTTCTTAAGATCTGAGCTATCCCTTTGAGAGCTAAACAAAAGAAAACATGGTCCGCAGTGAGCTGAAGAAGAGCAGTCATGAATACATAGTTCCCAGACACGCCCCCAACCGGTTTCCGCACCACATCTGAAGGCAGAGAAGGCAAAGATGGCGAACAGCCAGAGCAAATTATACGGACAAAAACACGAGCTACCACAGCTTCACCAAGGAACAAGAGCAAACTGGCAGTGGTCGAGTTAAATGAGTTTGAGAAAGAAATCATGGCAGACGAATCAGACAACTTGTCACAAAGTAGTTACTCCGATATCATTAATTATTTAATTACTACAAAGAGCGCACACCGGCTTCACAGCACACCGGCTTCACAGCACAGGGCTTCACAGCTTTAAATCCAAAAAAGATGTGTAAACTGTCTCAATCATATCTAACCAGCTAAAAAAAGGTTTAACTAAAATAACACACAGCCAGCACAAACAGTCCAGGCTGAACACAGACCAGAACCAGCACTTGAGTGTTACCGTGTTGGAAGTTAGCATGTTGTTAGCATCTGGAGCGGATGGTCCCTCGAGAGGTCGGACGGCGTGGATCCGTCGCGGCCGCGGGGGCACGTCCCATGGGACCGACGCGTCGCCCGCACGACTTGGCTCCCGTCCTCCTTCTCCCACTGGGACGGTCTCCCCGCCGGTCCCGGTGGACCGTGAGGAGGCCGCGTTAGCGAGATGCTAAGCTAGCCACAGCATGCTGTCGCTAAATAAAAAATAAATAAAAAAACAGCTCTAACACACAGACAGTTGTACTCTAACATTGTTCTGACATAGTTTCACAAAATGATTTATGTAGAATATTTTGTTTACCGGCCAAAAGGACGACGTCTTCCAGAGCAGATCCGAGCCAGACTCAGAGAGAGGGGCTGCAGTCAGCTTCTCCGATGAGATAAATCCTTCACGTTTACTTTTTTTTTGATGAAGTGAAACCTGCGCGTTGCCCAAACGTCTACCCGACTGGAACACCCACTGACACAACACGAAGTAACCATTGCAATTAATTAGAAATTAACAAAAAAAACAACGTGAAAAATGGACATCCATTAGAACGCGCTCCAACTGCTGCTTAGCCTACCTGTGGGAGGGTCAAAAAGGACAACCCACAGATGTGACGTCACATGGGAACTATGTATTGTCAATTTAGTGATGAGTCACCATTTGGACAAACCCTTACATCACATGGTCACCTCGTCTATAATCCAGTATTTGTTCTTCAGAACACTGCCCCAAATTTAGTCGTGATGAGGTTCTAATTGCTGGACGGATTGGTTATATGATCTTGTTACTGAGAAAGTGAATAGAAGTTGCTGTCGTTGTATTTAAAAATAAGAAAATTAGTGCTGCACATTGTGAATGGATACACTCTTCTTGATTTTCTGGTAATTGTTCTGTTTTTCTTCAAATGTTTGAGCCTTATACACCCAACCCCCCACTTACGAACGGGTTCCGGACCTAAGAACCGTTCGCAGGTCGATCTGTTCGCAGGTCAGTCCTTCCGTCCACTCGTCACTCGGGGATGTCCTGTATTTTTTTTTTTTTTTGTGGTACCAAGTACTGTACTTCGCCTATCCTAACACACCTAACACAGTGTAATTAATTAATACAGTACAGTAATAAAAATATAAATTAAATAAAAATATAATTTCTTACTTTGAGGTGGTCAAAGCCGCTGCTGCGTCCCGTGTTAGCTCCCGTGTTAGCTTCTGGAGCTAGCCAGGCCGGAGGTGTTCGCGCGGCGGCCTGGCACGATCGGCGATAAATCCGCGGCTGCCTGAGACATCCACAAAGTTCACAGAGACGTTTCCAGCTAGTAATTAATCCATATGAGGCGATCCTGGTCACCAGTCTTCAAAGGCCGGCTCCCGGCAGCTAACCTAAAATGGCGTCCGGTGTTCTACATTAACTTGTGACCGTCTAAACTGGAGACCTTCAAAGGCCCCCGTGACTGAACCTAAAATGGCGTCCGGTGTTCTACATTAACTTGTGACCGTGTAAACTGAAGACCTACTTCTTGCTGCCCAAGATTGCGCAATCATGACAAAAATGATCAGAAATGATCATTTTTATCATAATTATTATTTATAAAGCCTTTAAAACAACCACAGCTGCAACAAAGTGATGTACACATGAAATTAAGAACATTTAAACACACACAAAAAAATATATATATAATATTATTTTTTAATACAGTAATTTCATATTTTTATTAAATATGATACGTTTGTAGGTCCGGGCGGCCGTAGGTCGATGAAGTCGTAGGTAGGGGGTCACCTGTATTATCATTCGATGGATCGACAGGGTGGGAGATAAAGCTGAGCTCACCCGGGACCATAGTTTCCACTTTATAACGCTGTTACGTGCCAGGCACATTGGTATTAATGTTTTGTTCTTGTAAATAGTGTTTGAGTTAGTTAATCAGCCTTTAATTGTTTTGGGCTGTGGCTTTTTCCACCCGCCCATAAATAGGCTGGTTTAGGGGAGCTCGCTCTCTCGGGCTCACGCTACTTCTTTTTTTTTTTGCCTTTTTGAGACACATACTTTTGGAATCTCTTAGGCTCTCTTTGTCCTGGAGCTATGGCCTGCTGTCAGTGGCCCCAGCCACCTCAGGTATCTTTGCTCACTTTTGTATGTTTTTTGGTAGTAATTTTGGCCTGGTGGGACTGGTAGCCCTGTTTTCGCCTCTTCTTTTACCATAGGTTTTTTGTAGTTTTTTTAGTCTGGTTCTCGGTGGCTTCGACAGCCTTGTATAGGGTCGGCCCACTGTGGTACCTTTTTGTTTTGTTTGGCCGGCCCACCAGGTCCATCTTTTAGTTGTACTTTTTTTGTGTGTGTTTTTTTGGGTGGACACAAGAATTAGGGGTTCATTTAAGTCTTCTTTTTCCACAACAGGAAGCCGATTTTTTTAATAAATTGAAAGTTGAACCCTTATGTTTTGAGTCCGTGTCCTCCTTTAATATGTTATGTTCTTGGTGGACGTAACATATTAATGGGGCTCGTCCGGGATTTCAAAATAAACTACAATGGCAGAAAGATTGTAGGAAGCGTTGCATCCCCCCCCCCCCTTTTTTTTTTAGTTTCACAAGGAAAATGGAGGTGTTCTGTTGAAAAAATGAAATAAAGTACCATTAGGAAACATTTTGACATGTCAGTACTGGTGACTGTATAAAAAGAATAACATACAATTAAATTAGGACTACAATGACAGTTGAATTTTAACTAGACTTTAAATATTTGAAAAGCACTGCCCATCTCTAACAGATATTTCAATATAAAACAGAAAAATGTATTAAATATCTGTTCATGTTGCATACATTTTTTTAAACAATTTAAGACGATTTGACTGAAACCACTAGTTTTCATTAGGCGAATAAACTTGTATATAATGAAAGATCGTTTAACATTGATCTATTAATAAAACTAGAAGAAAATGTGACAAAAACCAACATCAAAACTATTGTTAGATGAAAACAAATCTCATATTTTGTTCAGCTCATAATTAACTGAATAAAACCCATTTACAATAATGAAAAGCCAACATCAAGTTAAACATTTAGGCCATGTTGTGTTGGTTTAAGTGACAGTGCAACGATGAAAAACAAACAATTAAATAAAACCTTATTACCGTAGAAAATGTTTTAACCTTTTCAAGTGACTGTCATTTTTCTATTGTGTAATTCAGTTAAATCAGAATAATCTTAATTATAACATATTGCTTTGCAGAAAAGCTTCTTCATCCATCAGCAGGCTGCAGGCAGACGCGTGGTTGCTCAGACATTTCTGACAGGCATCTCATCTTCCTCACCCAAGTGTCTTCTCATTAGGCCCCAGTGTGCATGCAGCATTAGTCCTGCCACATCTCATTGCAGCAGACGTCCACTTCTGTCTGAACACACTGTGTGGAAGCACCACCTTACAACTGTCCTTCAGAAATCACTTTAGTGTTGTGATTAATGCGGCCCTTGTGTCATCTGTCCCCCTTAAAATGCAATTATGTCTCTGAGTTAAAGGACAAACTGTCCATCAGAGGAGCATGATTACAAATCAGAGAGAAATGGTGACTGGCAGCAGGAGAGGAGCTCGCACAGAAATGCTTGGACTCTGGAGGAAAGGCACAACGGGGGAAATGGACAACATTTTGGCATCTGCACAAAGTTTCAAGGACAAAGTCTCATCTCACCCAGCTGCGTTCAATCAGCAATCAATATTTGTAATTAAGACAATCTAGAAAAAGTTTCAGACTTGGGAAAAAAAAAAGAACTAAGTTCTTCTGTCCTTCATATCTCTGAATTTCTTCTGAGCAGCAGATTCAAAAGCTGCAAAACAGCCGTATGGAAATCTGTTAAAGCTAAATGAATAAACACATGTAGAAAAAAATCAGTCTTTTGTTGATGATGAACTGATGAATAACGAAGTGTGAAATCACATCGATATCAGAGCGAGGATGAATATTTGAATGTTGTTAATCCAGTTTGTTTGCGTCTTCTCGGACTGAAGAAGTCCTTTGGATGAAGGACGAAACATCTCAACAAGATAATAAACCGTCCAGATGATCTGACTGAACATTGTTGGATCTTATGGGTGTAAGAATGGAGATAATTGTGAAGTTGGTTTCGTAACCACAAAGATGGCACCGCTTTGGCAAAGCAGAATGTAAAAAAAAACAACCACAAAAAAACAACTCCAGTTTATCTTTTCACATCAGACTGAATCAGATTTCTTGTGGTGGATTTAAAACACTGAACTGGTTTACGATCAAGGAATTGACTCAACTATGTCACATTTTAATCTGTTTTTGCAATATTCTCTTATTCCAAGATGTCTGCACTGCCTCACCCCCAAGTTTGTTGTAACCATGGTGACTGTCAGCTGAGAAATGGCAGCGTTGGCCCTTCATTAGATATCAACACAAGCTCGGCAGCCCAGATAATAGCCAATGAGTGTGTGTGTGTGTGTTGGGGCGTGGGGGGGATGTGGCATTATGTCGGGCAGTAAATGAAAAGCCTGCAGGGATGAAGCCAACCTTGCTGTCATTGCTTCTGAGAATCACGGTTCAGTGTGTGCATGTGCAGAAGTGGCGTGTGTCTGCCACACAAGCACCCATGGTCTCAGACAAAACAACCATAAAATGGCTCGGTTCATTAAACTCAGAGTTCAAAAGAATCATGTGTCACATTTGCTGTCTAACGTATCCAGAGACAGACTTTCGTTGTCTTCATCAGGCTGGTTTACATAAAAAAATCTCACAAAGATTTAAATTAAATGCCAAGTAGGGTTGCTAAAGTTGATCTAAATGACAAGATAATACATTTTATCATCCATCCATTATCTTTACTCGCTTCCTTTTTTCTTGGTTGCGGGGGTCACAAGTGCCCATATCCTCCATTATCCTCCATTCACTGTGCAAGAGGCAGGGGACACCCTGGACAGGTCCCAAGTCTATCACAGGGATACATAGAGACAAATTACTATTCACGTTCACACCTAGGACAATTTAGAGTTTCCTAGCCTAACAGGCATGCTTTTGGTCTGTGGGAGAACACTGGAGTACCTGACGAAAAATCATGCTGCATGGACAGAACATCCAAACTCCACCCAGAAAGGTCCTAGTCATGGGATTCAATCCTACCTCCTTCTCGCTGAAAGGCGGCTGCTCTACCAACTGTGCCACCAAGCCACTATCTATTTAATGTTTCTTTTAACATTAATCTTCATACCTTTTCAGGTTTTGGTACCACTAAATTGATTAAGTGGTACCTCATTCTAAAATATTTTCTTAAGAACAAAAAGAAGATTCTTATGTTAAGACATAATAATGTGTTCTTATGTCTTAAGAACAAAAAGAACATTATGTTCTTAAGACATAAGGATGTGTTCTTATGTCTTAAGAACAAAAAGAACATTATGTTCTTAAGACATAAGGATGTGTTCTGCTGTTCTCTTTACATGTGTTCCAAAAAGAACATGCTTATGTTAAGACAAAAAGGTGTGTTCTTATGTCTTAAGAACAAAAAGAGCATTATGTTCTTAAGACATAAGGATGTGTTCCTATGTCTTGAGAATAAAAAGAACATGCTTATGTTAAGACATAAAGGCGTGTTCTTATGTCTTAAGAACAAAAAGAACATTACCGTATGTTTTTAAGACATAAGGATGTGTTCTTATGTCTTAAGAACAAAAAGAAGATTCTTATGTTAAGACATAAAGAATGTGTTCTCAGTTCTTAAGAACAAAAAGAACATGCTTATGTTAAGACATGAAGGCGTGTTCTTATGTCTTAAGAACAAAAAGAACAATATGTTCTTAAGACTTAAGGATGTGTTCTTATGTCTTAAGAACAAAAAGAACATT
>JBBPBX010019878.1:28644-43995 GCA_038048925.1 Garcialebias charrua | reverse complement strand
GTCCAGTTTTCATATTTTGTTTGTCTAGGGACTTTTTGGTAAGGTAGATTGTTGCCTGGGGAGAAACGACGGCCCTGTACAGGGTTGGGTCTGCCTGGGTGGCATTTTGTTCTTTTTGGCCAAACTCACCAGTCCTCCATTCGTTTGAACTTTTTTCTTTTAATTTCTTTTTCTGTTGACGCTGAACCAGGAGAAGACGCTCCGGGGCAGATGGGAGAAGCCAGGGAGGACCTCGCCGGCTTGGAAACGCTTACTTTTAGTTAAATAAAAATTTTGTTAAAATTTCTTCTGTGTGCAATGTCCAATGAATATGTTTTGGCTGTTTCCAGTCGTAGCAACATTGACTTGGCATTTTTTACTTCATTCTCCAAACCATTCCATAATCCAATTCCCTGGATTGAGGTAGACCGTCCCTTCAAACTAGTTCTGTATTTTGGTTTTACAAATATCTCAGTCCCCTTAAGATTATAACAACTTTATCTTTTAACAAAATGCATTTGGATATTTAAAGGTAATAATGTGTTATTCTGAGCCCTATACATAACTGATAAAATACTACAGTATAATCTACCAATTCATGGAACTTCAATAACTTCAGTTGATAAAATAATGGGCTTGATGGATGACGGTAATGCTTTTGGTGATAATTCTTACAGCTCTTTTCTTTAAAACAAAATAGTCTTTGTAATTGTCTTACACGCTTCCCCCAAACATCAATACAATAAATTAAGTGTGGAACAATGATTGTGTTATATAACAAACACAAAGCTTTGAATACAACAAATACAGAGCTTTATCATTCAATAAATCTCTGACTTTGTACAGTACTACAATGGATTTAGCTATTTTTATTCTTACAGAATTTATCAATTATTTTTTTTCCCCTTCTTTTGGCTTCTCCCTTCGTCAGGGGTCACCACAGCGAACTAGTCGCATGGAGACTTGGCAATTGTCTTGGTTTTTTTTTACGCCGGATGCTAGAGCTGGGCCATATCATATCGTTACCGGTTTTACCGGTATAAAAAGCTTGCCCGGGCAAAAAAGTTATATCATCATATGCAAATTTCATGATGCAATACGTCAGGGCACCCCACCCCCTAAATAACAGAGCGCTTCAAACGAACAAACTGAACTGCGCACCTCCGCTCCACCAGTCTGCGTGCAAGTAGCTAGCTAAAATGCTAAAAACAAACAACTCGCGTCTCATAGCTTCTCTTACTGCAGGAACAGAGGATCAAATGTCCCCACCCCCACCCGCTCTGAGCAGCAGGTGCCGCTGGTCTCCCTCTCTAAAAAAACTGTTGGCACAAACACGCGCGGCTCTCCACGGACTAAGAGGCAGGTGATAAAGACAGATCAGTCAGAGAAAAATGAATCATTCCTGCATGAATAGATGAAGCTGAAACACCACAAGCGTCAGGGTCAGCTGATCACAGCTTGAAGGGACGGTCTACCTCAATTCAGGGAGTTGGATTGTGGAATGTTCTTGAGAGTGATTTACCGTATTTTCCGGATTATTGGTCGCACCGGAATATAGGTCGCAGTGTCCAATTATTGCCAAAAAATTGGAAAAATCCATAAATTGGTCGCACCGGAATATAGGTCGCACCTACGTCACCGCCGACGTAACGCGTCATCCACCGCTGACGCGCCGCGTGACCGCTGAGACAACCCGACAATATGGACCGAGTGTTTAGCTATGCTGCTAATGTCTGCCAGAAGCTAACAGAAGCTAAACACAAGACGAGTCCGTCTCTGAAAACACTAGGCATGTAACGGTTGTAATGGGTTTACCGAACCGTTTCGGTACACCACGTTCGGTTCGGTCCAACTGCGTACCGTTTCGGTTATTTTTTCACTCATTAAACGTTCTTAACAGGGGAATATATGCACCGCGGAACAAAATTTCCTGGGCGTGTTTCAGCACGGAGCTATTTTCGCGTGGCACGCGCAGCATTTAGCCGTTAGCATCTCGTGCGGTCTCCTTCTTGTTAAAAGATGAGCGCACGCGCAGCTTGTGTGGACTTTGTTTCATGAAGACTCTGCAGCAGCTGCTTGAGTGACGCAGCAGCAACACGTCACGTGAACGCGCTGGAAACTGTCATCCGAACGTGAACGAAGAGCTGTATTAAAACTACTTCATCCGAACGTGAACGAAGAGCTGCATTAAAACTACTTCATCCGAACGTGAACAGCAGCTGTATTAAAACTACTTCATCCGAACGTGAACAGCAGCTGTATTAAAACTACTTCATCCGAACGTGAACAGCAGCTGCATTAATCATCAGGTAATCACAGCGGTCCAGAGCAATAACACAAGCTGTATGAGTTTTTAAATCTCTGAATCTGTCTGAACGTTGTTATATGCGCAGGGTTTAAAGTTACTGAGCGTCGCTATGAGACATTCATCACGTCAACACTTCAAAAAGTTCAGCTCTTTATGAAAAAACTAACTGATGTTGTCAACAACAAGCCCTGGACCAGATTAAAGCCCTGCCATGATGATGAAGAGTGAGAGATTCAATTGTTCAAGAGGTATTGTTTTATTATTATCTAAATAATCTTTTTTTTTAATCATAATCTTATTAACTTGTTTTTTTTAAAATCTCTTTTGTTTTTTATTTCCAGTCTGTGACAGAGGTAAATCCACCTGCAGCTAAGTGATGACTGAACTGAACTCTGAACTGTTCCCACAGTCCCACCTGTCCCACCAAGAAGAAGTTGTGAGTACAGTAATGAGGACAAATACAGCCACACTGCTGCTACTGAACAAAAACTTGATTAGTTAGATTGTAAACAGTCTGTTGCTGCTTATTGTTCTGGTTCTGACTGTTATTGCATTTATTAAGATTTTTATTATTGTTCATATAGTTTATTTATTGTAGAGTGCTGTTTATTTAAAATATCATCCAAATGGGTCACTTTTATTTATTACTACAATACAATACAAACATATTTTTGGCACATTTTCAAAATAAACATTTTGTAAGTCTTTATTTTGTAAAAAAAAAAAAAAATTGTACCGAAAAAACCCGAAAATAAACCGAACCGAGCTCTCCTTGTAGTTGAACCGAACCGAAATGTGATTTTAGCGTACCGTTACACCCCTAGAAAACACTAATAAAAAATCGAATCTCATCTCAAATGTTTTATCGAGACCATAGTAACGTACATTAAAGCTCCTATAATTACACTCTGTAAGCAGAAAAAATATACACCGAGTGGTTTTGAAGCTATTTATGACGTTAACAGAAGTAACACAGATAAAAAAACTAATGCTAACACGAGACCAGTCCACTTCTGACACGAATAAAAAAATCGAATTTTATGTCAAATGTTTTCTATAGACCATCGTTACGTACATTACTGTCTTATAATTTAAACTCTGTACAGGTAGTCCCCGAATTACGAGCGCTCTGATCTACGAGGTTCCAGACTTACGAGCTGGCGAATTTTTGGAAAAAACGCAAAAAATACTGAGTTTTCATGTGTTTTTTCACCACAGTTAGTTAGCTAAACATATGGACACACGTTTCCGATCATTTTTATGCACTCATAAGCAGTTTTTTGATGAAAAACGAGTGTTTGTAGTCGCGCTAGCGAAACCGTTCCAATTTACGAGCGAAATTCCGGACTTACGAGAGACATGGCAACCGTTCCAAATTACGAGAT
This sequence comes from Garcialebias charrua, assembly GCA_038048925.1. Lineage (NCBI taxonomy): Eukaryota > Metazoa > Chordata > Actinopteri > Cyprinodontiformes > Rivulidae > Garcialebias > Garcialebias charrua. The sequence goes on along the minus strand of JBBPBX010019878.1, from coordinate 40,323 downwards.
TTCCGGTTTACGAGCGCCTCGTTGTAACGGATCTCGCTCGTAAATCGGGGAATACCTGTAAGCAGAAAAAATATACACCGAGTGGTTTAGAAGTTATTTAGAAGAACACCGATAAAAAACTAATGCTCCCGGGAAGTCCGCCACACAGAACACTGAATAAAAAATTGAATTTTAAGTCAAATGTTTGCTATAGACCATCGTTACGTACATTAATGTCTTATAATTTAAATTCTGTAAGCAGAAAAAATATACACCGAGTGGTTTTGAAGCTATTTATGACGTTAACAGAAGTAACACAGATAAAAAACTAATGCTAACACGAGACGAGTCCGCTTCTGACACGAATAAAAAAATCGAAATTTATGTCAAATGTTTGCTATAGACCATTGTTACGTACATTAATGTCTTATAATTTAAACTCTGTAAGCTGAAAAAATATACACCGAGTGGTTTTGAAGCTATTTCTAACATACCGGTAAACAGAACGAAAGCCACAAGCTAACAAAAAGCTAAGCTAAAATATCGTTTTTTATTTTATTTTAATCTCAAACATCTAATAAAGCTACCGGTACTCACTTGTAAACGTCCACACTGTGATTCCATTCTGTAAGTTTCAGAAAAATCCGCTGAGTGGTTCTTGACTTATCTTGCAAAAAAACAGCTGAGAAACACAAAGCTAACGGCTACATCCAGGCCAGCAGGCACACAGTCAGTCCGAGCACAGGAGCTGTTTTTGGGATACCTGAGCTGGAAACCATACGGTCTTCTTCTTCTTCTTGGGTCGGTGTACTCTGGAAGTGGTACTGCACAGCGTCCCTAGTGGCCAAAAGTGGTACTGCACAATTTTTCTCCCAAAGGGAAACAGGCTGATATCTGAGTCAAAAATTGGTCTAAAAATATGGAAAAAAAATCCATAAATAGGTCGCATCGGATTATAGGTCGCAGGCCTTGAAAAAAACCATAAAAAGGTGCAACCTATAATCCAAAAAATACGGTAGTTATGTTTTAGAGAGTCAGAGAGAGTCAGAGAGTCTTTATTGTCATTTGCACCGCATGTGGTACATGAGATGAAAACGAGATTATGTACACGAGGTCCCAGTTACATCCAACAACAAATGAAAGAGAAAAACAGTAATAACATCGAGAACTAACTAAGAAAAACATCAACTAGTAATACACTAAGCCTAATATAGTGGGAATAAACAGCAGCACGAACATGAGTTTGTATGAGCAGATGGTCACAGATGGTCACAGATGAACACAGCAACAAGAAAACATATCAGCATCACCATGATGTGATATTTTGCAGTGTTTATTTTAATTTTATTTTTATTTATTCATGAGTCTAACAGCCTCAGGGTAGAAGCTGTTCCTCAGTCTAGTGGTTCTACACTTGATGCTCCTCAACCTCCGTCCTGAGGGGAGTGGGGCAAAGAGTGAGTGTGCTGGATGAGTGAGGTCTTTCATGATACAGGTGGCTCTTTTCCTGCATCTAGAGGTGTAAATGTCTGTGATGGTGGGGAGACTGACTCCAACAGACTTCTGTGCAGCCTTCACCACTCTCTGCAGAGCTTTTCTTTCTTCAACTGTGCAGCCTCCATGCCACACGTTGATGCTGGAGCACAGGATGCTCTCCACTGCACACCTGTAGAACGAGGTGAGAACTGGGCTGCTCAGACCGGCTCGTCTCAGCCGTCTGAGGAAGTAGAGTCTCTGATGACCTTTCTTGATCAGGCTGGTGGTGTTGTTGCTCCAGCTGAGGTTATCATTCAGGTGTACACCCAGGTATTTGTAGCTGGAGACCACTTCCACTGCAGACCCACCTATTACCAGTGGGGCATGGGTGTGTTTGTTCCTTCTGAAGTCCACAATCATCTCCTTTGTCTTCTTCACATTCATGTGAAGATTGTTCTCTTTGCACCAGCTCTCCAGATGTTCCACCTCCTGTCTGTAGCTGGACTCATCATTGTTTGTGATGCATCCCACCACCGCTGTATCATCTGCAAACTTAACAATATGACAGCCTGGAAGTGTGGCTGTACAATCATATGTGAGCAGAGTGAACAGAAGGGGGCTCAGCACACATCCCTGAGGAGAGCCAGTGCTGAGGGTTATGGTGGAGGAGGAGAAGTTGTGGATCTTCACGGACTGTGGTCTGTCTGTTAAGAAGTCTAGTATCCAGTTACAAATAGAGGGGCTTAGTCCAAGTGTAGATAGTTTGTCTATCAGAGTTTGGGGGATCATGGTGTTGAAGGCAGATGTGAAGTCCACAAAGAGCAGACGCACGTATGAGTCCTTCTGATCCAGGTGGGTGAGAGCAGTGTGGACCACGGAAGAAATGGCGTCCTCTGTTGATCGGTTCTCACGGTATGCGTATTGATGAGGGTCCTCATTGATGTTGACGGTTGCCTTGATGTGGGACATGACCAGTTTCTCAAAACATTTAGCGACTATCGGGGTGAGGGCCACCGGTCTATAGTCATTCAGACCAGTCACTGTGGAGCTCTTTGGGACTGGGATGATGGTCGCGGTCTTCAGGCAGGTGGGAACTGACTCCAGTGCAAGTGAGGTGGTGAAGATGTCAGCCAGCACCTCACAGAGCTGGTCCGCACATTCCTTCAGAACTTTCCCTGGGATGTTGTCTGGTCCGGTTGCTTTATGAGGATTAATCTTTCTGAGACTGCCTCTCACTTCTGCTGCGGACACCCTGAGATGCTCTTCATCTGGTGATGAGGTGAGGTGAGGTGATGAGGCGGATTTAGGAAACTACACCTGCACTTTGCATTTTAAATTTTTTTTTTATATACTTTGACACTGAATACTTTGCTAAATAAAGTAATTTCAGTAAAATTAACCCTTCTTGTTTATTATGTTACATGTTAAAAACGAAACAACCGTGGTCTTGTACAAAGGTTTTCCAGCCACAGGCTAATTTGCAAACCCAGTCCTTGGTTGGACTTTTATATAAAAACAGCTAAAATAAAATTAAAATTTAAGATTACACAGTTCCCTATATAAAACCATCTAAAATAAAATTACAATTTAATCAAGTTTAAATGGATTAAACAGTTCCCTCACACACACAGCTGCTCCTCTGTCCCCATAGGGTTCAGTGTTCACAGATTTGGTTTTGTTTCACCCATTTTTTCACCCGGGAAAGATCAGTCAATGTTTTTATTGCTGATGGTAAAACTATTCCAGATATGGGGACCTTTAAATGAGAAGGAGCATTGACCAAATGATGTTTAGTATTTTGCAAGTTTACAGTCTCCATCAACTGCACCTCTTGTTGCAGCTCCTGAGCTGCTGACTTTTAACCGGCGATCTCCCAAAACGGACAAGCCCATCTTCTTAACCTCTGCGCCACCACTCCCACCATCAATGACAACACCCAAAACCTTTACTTCACTCACTCTACAAATCTCAACTAAAGTCCCAACTAAAGTGCTTCCTGGAGGATCACGCTATCCCCGAGCTATTCCAGTCTGGCTTCAAATCCCTCCACAGCACTGAGACTGCCCTACTGAAGGTTTTTAACGACATCTTCCTATCCACAGATACTGGTGACTCTGTGCTGCTTGTCCTATTGGACCTCACATCCGCTTTCGACACCATCGACCATGAGATCCTCATTGCTAGGTTGGAGCAGTGGGTGGGCATCTCAGGATCAGCCCTAAACTGGTTCAGATCCTACCTCTCTGACAGATCCTTTTGTGTTTCCATCAACGATTTTACTTCTGCAGTGGCGGCTCTTAAATGGGGGGTTCCGCAGGGGTCCATCCTGGGTCCTCTCTTGTTCTCCTTATACCTGCTGCCACTCGGTGCTATTTTCCGGAAACACAATATACCCTTCCACTTCTACGCTGATGACTGTCAAATTTACTTCCCCCTAAGACAAAATGGTACAGGCTCTATTCAACCTCTGCTCGACTGCCTGGCTGACATCAGGGACTGGATGGCTTTAAATTTCTTAAGCTTCAACGATAAGAAGTCGGAAGCCATATTGTTCCTTCCCAATGACACAACCTCAAACCACTGCATTGACCTGTCTGCTCTACCCCTGTCCGAAAAACAAAAAGTCACAAATCTGGGAGTGATAATGGATCCTTCCATGAAACTCAACAGTCATGTAAACATGATTGTCAAATCCTGTTTTTTCCAGCTGAGGCGTCTGTCTAAGCTGAAGCCCATATTATCAAAAAACAACCTGGAGACAGTGATTCACGCATTCATTACATCTAGGCTGGATTACTGCAATTCCCTTCTGCTTGGCGTCAGTCAAGCCACCATTGCACGATTACAACTGGTTCAGAACGCAGCTGCCCGATTTTTAACCAGCACACGCAAAAGAGAGCACATTACACCAGTCTTGGCCTCCCTTCACTGGCTACCGGTTCATCTTCGAATCCAATTCAAAATTCTCATGTATGTCTACAAATCGCTGAACAGTCTCGCCCCCGCCTATCTCTCGGATCTGATACACCCATATGTCCCTCCACGTGCTTTGAGGTCAGAGGATCAGGTACTCTTAATAGTTCCAGAAACTCGCCTTAAGCGCAGGGGTGACAGGGCGTTCTCTGTAGCAGGCCCAAGACTCTGGAACGAGTTACGGAGTTATGGAGGCTAGACATCTCCGCAGGCGGAGGAAAAGGCGAAACCAGGTCAGAACCTTCGGGAGGAACATGCCGGTCGGTGGAGGAAAAGGCGAAACCGGGTCAGAACCTTCGGGAGGAACATGCCGGCCGCACTAGCTACACCCTGTGGACGCGTAGACCGCCACAGCTGCTTACCACAGGCTGCGCGGAGCGTCCACCTTCGGTTGAGCCTCCGGTGCCCAGTGGACAGGGGAGGTCAAACCGGAGCTCCTTTTTCTCCTCCTCAGGAGCTGGCAGGCAGAGCACGCGGTTCTGGACCACGGCCTGCTGTCAGTGTTGGACTCCAAAGCACCACTCAGAGTGGGTGCTGCTTGTCCTCCACCAGGATGAAGCAAGAATTCGCATCCTGTGCATTTATTGAAGGTCGTTTAAAAAACATGTTGTGATCTTCTTATCTTTCTTATGTAGAGTCTTCAGTTGGTGAAAAAATTTTGGGAGCAGTTCCTCGGTCGACAGGGGTTTTTATGGACCGAGGGCGTGGGCCCACAGCAGGTGGGCGTGGACTAGAAGTTTTCAATGTTGGTGCGAAGCACAGGGTAAACCCAAAAGGCGTGGCTTAAAGGGCTACGCCCACAGGAAATAGAACTCGCCTTAAGCGCAGGGGTGACAGGGCGTTCTCTGTAGCAGGCCCAAGACTCTGGAACGAGTTACCGCTGCTCATCAAACAGGCCCCCTCCCTCTCGGTTTTCAAATCCCGGTTAAAAACTCACTACTACTCCATCGCTTTCAATGCCAGCTGATTTGTATTGGATCGTTTTATTTATGATCTGCAATGTTTTTATGTTTTTCGTGTTGTACTTCATTGTCTGTGTTGCCTGTTGCGTGTTTGTTTGTCCAGCACTTTGTGTGGACTTGTTCCTGTTTAAAGTGCTTTATGAATAAAATGGTATGGTATGGTATGGTACAAATCTCAACACCCTCAATTTTAAATGGAACATCAACAGTTTTCTTTTTATTACTGAATATCATGTAATTAGTTTTATCTAGATTTAATGATAATTTATTAAGTTTAAACCAAGTTTGTATTTTGACAAATTCTGTCTTCATCAACTCCAACATCTGTTCCATGTCTTTACCCAAACAAAAAAATGTATCATCTGCAAAAAGGACACATTTAAGGAGTCCTGACACATTTACCAAGTCATTCACATATAAAATGAATAGCTTTGGTCCAAGTACAGAGCCTTGAGGAACTCTGAATTTGATATTGCAGAGGTCAGATTTTACACCATTTATTTGTGCAAACAGTTTCCTGTCTTTCAAATAGCTAGATACCCACTGTAATGCTGGTCCTCTAATACCATATTTATTCAATTTTTCAAGGAGAATAGTGTGGTCAACAGTATTGAATGCTTTTGTTAAATCACCTAAAATTCTAACAATACTTTTTTTTGATTGAGAGCATGTGTTATTTGTTCTATTAAAGGTTCACTATGTAATTTCTGGAGAACGCTAGGACTTAGAAAAATTTTCATCAGGTAAAAGCATTCTGCTCCCTCCCCTCAGAGCCATATATGACTCTGAGGGGGAGCCACAGTCCGTTCTCTGTTGAACTTTAGTTCTGCAGCTCCGCCCCCTGCTGTGTGTCCGCTCGGAGTGCTTCAATATTCTGTGATTATATGTTAATAAAACGTTTAAAAAATATAATAAAACCAAGGAGCACTTGTCCAACAACACAAAAACCAGCAGAAATCAGCAGAGGTTCACGTAGCAACGTTGGACATGATTTAATTCGCTCGTGACTAAGGGTGCACCGATTTCAATTTTCTGGCCGATCACCAATCACCGATTTTTAGAAAGTCTGACCTGCCGATTCCGATTTTGGCCGATACCGATTTTCAGGTGTTAAAAAGGTCAAAATGCACCCTACATTTTCACGATTTTCCGACCTTTGCGGAGGCAGATGCGATCGGTGGATAAAATCGGCTTCTCATTTAAAGATCGGCCGATCACCGATCTCCCCAAATCAAGGAAATCGGGGCCGATTGATCGGCCGGCCGATCGATCGGCCGGCCGATCGATCGGCCGGCCGATTTATCGGTGCATCCCTACTCGTGACTTCCTCGTTTCTGTCAGTGCAGGTCTGGAATGCTCCACCTCCTCTGCATGTCCTGTCTGCGCTGCGAAGTTCTGTGATTATATGTTAAAAAAAGTTCTAAAAAATATAATAAAACCATGAATCACTCGTCCAACAACACAAAAACCAGCAGAAATCAGCAGAGCTGACATTCCGAGAACCAAATTAAGGACCATGGGAGACCGGGCTTTCAGTGTGGCTGCCCCCCGCCTGTGGAACTCTCTTCCTGACTGTCTGAGAGCCCCACAGTCTGTGGTTGACTTTAAGAGCGGCTTGAAGACCTTTCTTTTCAACCGAGCATACTCTGCCTCCTCATGATTCTACTTTTGATCTTAGTTGATACTGTTATTGATTTTACTTGTTTTATTACTTGTTTTATTGACATTTAATTCTGTTGCACCTTGTAGCACTTTGAGATTTTCATTAATGAAAAGTGCGTTATAAATTGAATTTATTATTATTATTATTATAGAGCTTCACGAAGCAACGTTGGACATGATTTAATTCGCTCGTGACTTCCTCATTCCTGTGAGTGAAGGATGAAGCGATCACTTGACTTTTGGCAAAAAATCAATAAAATCAATAAAAGTCCAGCTCTGGGATGAAGAAGGGATATTTAATACATTTGTGTCACATACAAATCAGTCCTGCATCGCTTTGCAATCCTTTGAATGAGAATGTGCGCGGCGCTGAGGCTGGGACAGGCGGGGGCGTGGGTTGGGGCGTGACAAACAACTCTGTTTTTATTGGCTGGTCATTGTCCGGGTCACTCTGTGTTTTTAGTGTTTTTATAAATGCTGATAGAGAAGCAAGGGGACTATAGTTTTTTTCAGAAATTACTTTGTCTAACATCAGTCTGTCAGTAGACAGTGACAGAGTGAAGAAATATGTTTAAAATATATTGTTTGAAAAGTTACAGACTACATTACAAAGTTACATAGTTCAGCTTTAATTCCATGAGAGCCATTGGTATAGAATTTTTAGGTCTAAACCAGCAGCGGCTGGTCATTTTTATTCATGGGGGGGACGCCATCTAGTGGTCATGAAATCAAGTTCAACTTTATTAGGTCCCCAAGGGGCAATTCATCTACAGCAGGTAGTGGTGGTGAGACAGCTGGCACATTCATACAAACTATAATATAAAACAGAATAAAAAGTACCTTCAAACAAGATTAAGATACCAGTACATAAAAACATTACTTAAAAGGTACAGCATAATAAAGGCAAACAGTTAATCCTTAAAATCATGAAGTTAAGATTCCAAGATAAAAATACGTAAAAAAGGAGACAAGTCTTTAATCCTAGTTTTTGCTTAAAAATCCTATAACTGAGGGGATGAAGGAGTTTTTTTAATCTGTTCGTTCTACACCTAGGTAGGCCATATCTTCTGCCTGAAGGCAGAAGATTGAACTGAGCGTGTAGAGGATGAGTGGGATCTGCCAAGATTTTTTTTGCTTTGGATATAGATTTGGACTTAAATAGGTCCATGATGTCGTTCATTTGAGTCCCTATTATTTTCCCGCATTCTTTGATGACACCCTGTAAGTGATTACAGTTTTTCAAGTTCAACAACCCAAACTAGCAGAGAAACGAAAAAGTGAGGACAGATTCAATAAAACAGTTGTAAAACATTTTCATAAAAATGCAGTCAACATTTAAGCTCCTCAACTTCCTGAGGAAATGCATCCTCTGGTGGGCTTTCCGACAGACTGCGTCTGACTGGGACTCAAATGTCAATTTGTTGTCCATCATTATGCCCAGGTACTTGTATTCTTGCACCTCTTCCACTACCTGACCATCAATGGTAACAGGAGGGAGAGGGGCAGAAGACTTCCTAAAGTCTATGCTCATCACTTTTGTTTTTGATGCATTAATGTGCAGGAAGGATGACTGGCACCACACCAAAAATCCTGCAGGACATTATCTTAGCCTGTCAGAACATTTCCATTAAACAGAGACACAATAACCGAGTCGTCAGCAAACTTTATAATGTGTAACTTTAAAACGTTACAAAGCTACAAAACATCCTAATAATTTAGATAATCGTGTGGAGTCAACCTGTTTCTTACATTTGTATTTGTGTAGAGCTCATGCCGCAGTATGGAGTGTTTTTTTTTCTTCCAGAGCCTAATGCCTAGTACCCACTGCCCCGATTTCGGGCGGCTGAAGCGGCCGGTTTACATTCAAAGTCTATGAGGAGACGCGTGGAGTCACGGCGACCAGGGAAGCGGCGCGATTCGAGTGATCAAAGCGGCGCGGCGGCAGCCCAAGTTCCCTTCGCGGGCACGCGCGCGTCCAAATCAACCTAGCCGTCGACGTCCCAAATGTTGATCTCTGGAGGCTCGACGCATCCGGCAAACAGTCGGGAGAGCCTCGCTATCTGATTACACAACCACAAAGGGACTTTTTTTGGACTTTTTAAAGGGGACCACACATGCAAAATTCACTTTTTAATGTTTTTTTACTCAACTTTGGGTATTTACTTCATAAAAAAACAGTCCTTGTGCCAAAAAAATGCACCCAGTGGTTTATTTACTCTAAGTAGATTTATTTGTCTGTGATTAAAAACGCTTCGTTTCACACTTCCTGCGGTTTGTGACGTCACAAACCGTAGCCAATCACCTCAAACCTGAGTCCAGCCCCTCACCTAGCAACCCCTGGTGATGCTCCACCCACTTGAGTATAAAAGATGTCACGGTTGCCTAGCGGTTTAGGAGCTGACCTGGCGGTCATTTATTTATTTATTTATTTAGCCCCCGGGGGGCTATGGGCTCAGCCCTGCTCCAGCCATGCAGCACATCTCGAGTAAAACCAGAATGTTTTATTACCTTGTTTGAATGAACTCTGTCTCGTTGAAACTGTGCACACACACTCTCGCGGTTTGGACTTGTTTCTTATATGATGAAGGACTACTTTTGCACAACTGTCAGTTTGGTTGAGCGGTTACGACACTTGAGCGGCACGCAGGAGACCAGGGATCGCATCCTGTCAACGGCATCTTTTTTTTTTCCCCTTTTTTTTAAAGCCTTTTGTTTCGGAGAAATCGGGGTGAGACTAGATATATACATCGACATAATAATACTTTATAATTGTTATTTTTACGTTTTAGTTCAATTTTTAGTGTAATATCGCTCCCAACGCGCAGCCGGCAGAAAACTGTGCACACACACACACTTACTCGCGGGACGACAGTCTGTACCATCAAGCACCACTGATCGATATATTTTCAGATTAGCAACTTATTTATTTTAAGAATACCTTTCACTTCATCAAAATCTAATCAAAACTTCAGCGTTCTAAAAGTAGGTGGTTGTATGTATTTCTTATACGATGAAGGACTGCTGTTGTTCAACTGAGCCGGTAGGTCAGTGAGTAAAACAACTGGTGTCGCACCCAAAGGACTGGGGTTCGCGTCCCGGCCATGGCATCTTTTTTTTTTTTCGGAGAGATCGGACTGCAGTGAGCTGCTGGCTTTTGAGGACAGTGTGGGTCCGGTCCGGTCAGAGGTTAGGTTGCCTCATATGGACAAATTAACTGGAAACACTGTGAACTTTGCGTTTGTCTGGATTGGATGTGCAGCCGTGGACCAAAGCGCCGCATGCAACTAGCAGGAGCTACGCGGGCTGTTTGTTACCGAAGGAGGAGGAAGAGCTCGGATTCGGGAGGGCATGATAAAAAGGAGCAGCTAATGGCGGCGCACACAAACAGCTTTTGGTAAGTTATCTTTTAAGCTAGCACTAACAGTAAGTCAAACGAGTAATAAAAAAAGGCTAATTTTAAAACAACAACAGATTTGAGATACTGGCAGTTACAGAGGGCGGAGACAGAGTTTTGACGGGCGTGGACTTCAGAGCTCATTATCATAAACAGGTCGTTTAGAACGGAAGTTAGAAATGGCAGAATTAAAAAGGGTATAATTTATTATCTAAGAATTATTTTTTGTATTAAATTGAATGAATGGGGTCTGGATAGCACACAGACATACCATAAAAATAAAAATAAAAACAATATGTGGTCCCCTTTAAACTTACCGGATCGAGCCTCCATGAATTGGAACCAAACTCCGGTAAGAAACGTGGCATTTTTACAGTTGCTGCTGACAGGCTGCTGTTCTCTCCAGTGTAGATCACCCCAAACATAAAAAAAACGTTTTATCTCATCAAAGACCGTCGGAAGTGCAGTTAACACAACAACTGAACCCGGAAAACAAGCTAGAGACCCCTCCCTCTGCTGCCCCCTAGTGGGCGTCATCAGACGGTCTTCAGTGGCCAGTGGGACCGTGACCAGCGGCCAAAAGGGGGCGGCAGGCGCGTTTCGAGTTGTGCAGTGGGTACCAGGCATAAGAGTAAAACTCCGAGCAAGACATTTCATAATTTAGATTGACAATGAGCTCATTTCTAATTAGTTCAGAAGAACATTTGTTTCACACATCGGTACACTTATTTTTCATGAGAGAAATTAATTTCCACAAATCCAGTGGAAGATGGGATGAAGACAAAGGATATACTGTACAACAGCTGGATGTTTGGGAGGTCAGCTGCCTGAAGACTTGATCCACTTCTCTGCTGTTTCCTCGGACTTCTCCTCAGCTTCTGTAGTGAGGTGCTGCTGTCACACATTCCTCATGAAGCTCATCCGTAGACATGCTTAGTCTGCCAAAAGGAGTTAAAAGTTTTATGATCTGAGTTCACCAGAGGCACATAGGTCATGTACAGTGGTAAATAAATAGGAACAAATATTTTATCTTTAGAATTTTGCATCATATCCTAACTACCGTATTTTCTGGAATATAGGTCGCACCTGAATATAGGTCGCATTGTCCAATTATTGCCAAAGAATAGCCTATATGCCACGGGTTTCCGTTCCAGCACCTCCGCAGTCATTACACAGACGGCGCACTTCCGGTTAGCGGGAAAGACACGAACATAAATGACTAAATACAATTAA
>JBBPBX010019878.1:12664-25885 GCA_038048925.1 Garcialebias charrua | reverse complement strand
CACTGCTTCACTGGAGCGATCATTCAACTCAACTGGGTTCCTACGGAGTTGAATGCGAGGTTTGATTTGATTTGATTTGATGTTTATTCATTCATTTTAAAAGAACAATACAAGACAGTTTCATCAGATACAAGAATACAAGTAGGATAAAATGAAGGGAGCAGAAAGAAGATGAAATCTTATTATATCTGCCCCTTATTTCACAGTTTGTTCAACCAATGATAACCTTCAAACTACATCACAGAATGAATAATTCTACTTAATTTTTCTAACTGTAATACACAAACTACATCACAAAATGAATAATTCTACTTAATTTTTCTAACTGTAATACACAAACTACATCACAAAATGAATAATTCTACTTAATTTTTCTAACTGTAATACACAAACTACATCACAAAATGAATAATTCTACTTAATTTTTCTAACTGTAATACACAAACTACATCACAAAATGAATAATTCTACTTAATTTTTCTAACTGTAATACACAAACTACGTCACAAAATGAATAACTCTACTTAATTTTTCTAACTGTAATACACAAACGCACTAAGCTACATCATAAGTACAACATAAGTGTAATACACAAACACACTGAGTTACATCATACAGTATATAGTTTTTGAGCAAGTCCTTTTTGACCTTTTTCTTAAATGTATACATTGATTTTGCATTTTTAACATCACTCTCCAGAGCATTCCACAATCGAACTCCCTGAATTGAGGTAGACCTTTCCTTTAAGCTGGTTCTGAATGTTGGTTTGATGAATATCTCTGTCCCTTTGAGATTGTAATAACTTTGTCTTTTTATAAAAGTTCTTTGGATATTTAGAGGTTATGAGCCCTATTGAGAAGAGAGGTGAAAGTGGTGGAGCAGGAAGAAAGCGTTGGACGGGAGTTTTGCCAAATCATGCTCAAAGCATTTTCTTCAGCTAAACCACGAAGCGATTATTAGAGCAAGTTCATCCTAAAGAGTTCATTACTGGGGCCTGGGAAACCAGGCGTGTCATTTTCTACAAGTGCTTCCAGAGCCAGAGAGAATGCTTGTAAAGAGGTGTTAAGACTGTGTGTGTGCGCGAGTCTGCGCCTTGGCTCACACTCGCCGAGGCCATGAAAGTTTAAACCAAAGACAACAAAACGCACCATTCAACTTCTCCCTCTTATCTGCAGCTCTCACAATCCAGCCTCTCCGTGGGGGGAGAATCTCCTACGAATTAGCTCCGATGCCAAAACCCTGCCATCAAGGACAAAACCCTCCCTTTCCAGAAAACTGCAACGATCCAGCATTCGCAGGCCGGTAGGAACCCAATCATCCGACTCCACCCTTGTCTTATTGTGTTGGACCACCAAAGGAACGCACACATGTGGCGGGACGGCCTGCAGGGAGTAATGCTGACATTTTAATGAGCGGTGTGAAGGCAGGGTCACACCCTCTGTAGGAGGTAAGGAAACTAATGAAATGAGTTCCAGCCAAACGCCTTTATCGCGTTTGATATGTGAAAATTACAAAATGCATCCAGTCTTTGTCATCTCCTGAAAATGTTCTTAAGGATGAACATAAAAAGACTTTAATTCTAAATGCTTAGGGAGATTATGCTTGACAGTATGAGCTGCAGAATTAAGAAGAATAATTCACCAGAAAGCATTTTAACAAGCATTAGCTCGAAACAGAGATGCTGTTAGCATGAACCGAAGAGACAAACCCACCCGCTCCTCCCCTCCTAAGTATTCAACACTTCCCTTTCGCCGACTGTTCTCCTGTTAATCCAAACTTTTGGATTTCTCAATCTGAAATTAACTGGGCATGTCCTCCAAAGCTCTGGGTGCAACTGGTCTGTTCATCCATGCAAGAGAGGAGAATTTGCCGTTTCAAATAATAATTCTGCCAGTGAAATTTAAAACAAATGACTGCATCGGTTAAAAATCACAGATATCTATACCAGGAGCTGATTAAAGGAGGTTATAAAAAACTGGACCTGGCATGGTTTTACTAAAACAACGACCAAAGCTGATTTGAAGATGCTGCACTGGTATCAAGCAAGGGGGCAGAATGAAGTGATTACATCTTTTCACATCTGATTGATGACAATGATCAGTAACTGATGTGGTGATAAGAAAATATTTAATAGAAAGAATGACTCCAATGATGTTCAATCAGGTCATCTGGACGTTTTTTTATATTTTATGAGATGCTTCGTCCTTCATCCAAAGGACTTCTTCAATCTGAGGAGCCACAACAAACTGAATCCCACAAACCGCATACTCCATAGTGGAAAAAAAAAACAGTTTGCTGGTGCTAAGATGGCCTCCTGGCCCCGCCCTCTCCTCCGGGGCCCACCCTCTCCCTCGTCAACTCCTCTGAGACTGTCATGCCAAAGTGGTTCAAAACACCAAAGTTCATGCTCAATAATCCAGGTTCTTCAATCTTCCTCAGACCGAAGAAGTCCTTTGGATGGAGGACGAAACATCCCAGCAAAAAAAAAAGAAATCGTCCAGACGACCTGACTGAACATTCTTGAATTTTATAATTTACGTGGATTATTGAGCATGAACTTTGGGAGATCTACCGTATTTTCCAGCCTACAAGTTGCACCGGAGTATAAGTCGCATCAGTCCAAATATGTCTAATAAAGTGGAAAAACATAAATATGTCGCTAATAAAGTGGAAAAAAAAAAAACATAAATACGTCGGATCTATTATGCATCACCGCTGACAACCCGACATGTGGGCCGGTGTTGAGCCAAAAATCGACTGGCTGCCAAATGGCAGCAGCGGGAGCTTGCATGAGAGTACTTTAATAAGAATTTAACAAGATTAACCCTTTAAAACAATTATTTGTTTTCTCGACTTTATAGTAAATGTGTGTCTCAGTTGAACTTTTGCTTACTAAATGCACTTTAATGGTCAAATCAGCTGCATTTTTAAAGTATTTTCTGCCTTGGTGCGGGACCGCGCGGAGGGAAGAAATCAGGAAGGAGGAACATTGCGCATGTCTTAGAAATGTAACAAGATAACCACCTAAAACAATTATTTGTTTGCTCAACATTATAGCAAAGGTGTGTCTCAGTTGAACTTTTACTTAATAAATGCACTTCAATGGTCAAATCAGCTTCATTTCACCGGGGCGGCGCAGTGAAATTAAGCTGATTTGACGGTTGCTCCAGGCAAGATGGATGTAGGTGGCACTGGCAAGCTATGGCAAGCCGACTGTGTCAGTAATAGCCACTGTTAACTATTACATGATACAACGGCATGCCATATTACTTGAGTGCCGTCTAGTGGCTGAAAATTTAGTGCTCAATATTTTCAATGCCAGAATGAATGAAAACGGTCATATCTCAGCCAAAAATTAGTTTATAAATATGGGGAAAAAAATCCATAAATGTGTCGCTTTGGCATATAAGTTGCAGGACATGCAAATTATGCAATAAAACATGACTTATAGGGTAAATCATGGCATTGTGCACACTTTGTTTGCATACTGTGAGTACAATACAAACTTTTAGTTTATCTGCGTGGAACCACGTGTGTTTTCAGTTTTTAGTCACTCCTCTGCCATCTCATCTCTCTTCTGACTGTCTGAATATGCAAATTGTGGCACTAATCTCTCCAACCAAAAATCTTTGGGTTGAACTAAACCATCATTTTTGTTTCTCCCAACTATCCGACCTTTCTGCTAAAACACTCACAGCCTAATTCACCTTAGACAAGAAACACTGAGTTCAGTGTAACAACTGAGAGCTGCAGAGGATGCAGCTGAAAAATGTTAACACAGATATAAAGAGAAGTTTGTGTACAGTATATGTTGCACAATTAGAGGCTTTTTGTTTACATCTGAGCGCACACAGACTGAAGTTGACCCAACATCAGAAAAACAATCAGTGGAAGAGATAAAAAGGAGGTCAGTCAGCAGAGTAAACATGAACCTTCATACTCCCATCGCTCCCTCGGGCCTCACAGTCATGTCTACATCCACCAATGGTCAGTCAGTGCCCAGGTGCATGGACTGAATGAGTAAAACATCTACCAAAAATAATAATAATAATCTGCAGGATCGAACAGTGTACAGCTTCTTCATCTATTTAAAAATTCGGAGGCAGAAAAAAATGTGTAAAACTATCAGCTTAGCTCGTGTCTTTGATGCCAGAGTTTCAAACTAAAGTCCTGTTCTGTTGAGAAACGAAGGCGTCACAGCCGTCAGAACTTAAATTACATCATGCACAACCTCACATGATGTTGTGAGATGTCATGCCAAGACTTGGCTACTACCATGCCAAATTTTAGGTCAATGTATGTAAAACTGACTGAACTATAGCCATTTCTTGGATAAGGTGAATTAGAAGTGGCAGCCATCTTGAACGGTTAAATCCAACAGTTGTGGGACAAATATCCAATAATTATTTTCTTAAAGTTTGGATATTTTGAACAAACATACAAACACAGATATTAATATTTTAGAAGCTTTGTATGAAAAAAATTGTGTGCAAAAAAATTATACAAAGTAAAATATTGTTGACCAACCAAAGGATTGAGAAACGCTTGTAAAAAAAAAAAAAGAATCTGTATTCATGCTTCTTGAAATCCAGAACACAAGAGGCAGAAGAAAAATATAAGAAGTATAAAAAAATTGTAGGGATCATAAGAAAACATAACAAGGAATATTGTAGTGATTTATTAAATAAAAGTAATGGTGATATGAAAGCAACATGGCGAATAATGAATAGTGTTCTGAAAAAACACAAAGTAAAAAACGGGTATTTCACAGTATTTCGTAAAAGACAATGATGAAATCCATCATGAGAATGAAATTGTAAATGGATTTAATCATTATTTTGTGAATGTTGGATCAAGCCTTGTAGCTAAAATACCAAAAGTAGATAATAATGTGAGCCATTCAGTCATAGGTTGTGCAAACAGTATTTTTCTTAAGGGAATTGACAAAGAAGAAATAATGAATGTAGTAAAAAAAAATACAGACAAGAGATCGAAAGACTGGGTTGACATGGATATGATGTTTGTAAAGGACATAATGAGTTATGTTATTGAGCCGTTTACCGGTACATGTAATTTATCATTTTCAACAGGAATATTTTCAGATAATATGAAAGTAGCTAATGTAGTTCCTCTTTTTTTAAATGGTGAAAAATGTATGATCAACAATTATAGACCTTGTTACCACAGTTCTCAAAAATTCTAGAAAAACTATTTGTGACCAGATTAGACCAATTTATTGATAAACAAAATATTCTTAGTAACAGTCAGTATGGGTTTAGAGCAAAAAACTCTACATCAATGGCTCTCATGGAATTAATAGAACAAATAACTACTGCTGTCGATCAAAAACAATACTGTATTGTGTTAGTACAGTATTTTTGTTGATTTCAAAAAAACATTCAATACTATTGACACACCATTCTCCTTGAAAATTTAAATAAATATGGTATTAGAGGACCAGTGGGTATGTAGCAATTTGAAAGACAGGAAACAGTTTGTACAGGAAACAGTTTGTACAAATAAATGATGTAAGATCTAACCTCTGCAAATTGTGGAGTTCCTCAAGGCTCTGTACTTGGACAAAAGTTATTTATTTTACCTGTATATGTGAATGACTTGGTAAGATGATACCACATTTTTTTGTTTGGGTAAAGATATGGAACAGATGTTGGAGTTGATGAAGACAGAATTTTTAAAAATACAAACTTGGTTTAAACTTAATAAATTATCATTAAATCTAGATAAAACTAATTACATGATATTCAGTAATAAAAAGAAAACTGTTGATGTTCCATTTAAATTGAGGGTGTTGAGATTTGTAGAGTGAGTGAGGTGAAGTTTTTGGGTGTTATCATTGATGACAAACTGATATGGAAACAACACAAATTCTGTAAGAATAAAAATAGCTACCGTAAATCTATTGCAGTAATGTACTGTACAAAGTCAGAGACTTGTTAAATGATAAAGCTCTGTATTTGTTGTATAACACAATCATTGTTCCACACGTAATATATTATATTGTATTGATGTTTTGGGGGAAAGCGTGTAAAACAATTACAAAGAATATTTTTGTTTTACAGAAAAGAGCTGTAAGAATTATCACTAGAAAACATTACTGTCACCCGTCAAGCACATTATTTTATCAACTGAAGTTATTGAAGTTCCATGATTTGGTAGATTATAGAATTTTATCAGTTATGTATAGGGCTCAGAATAACGCATTACCTTTAAATATCCAAATGCATGTTGTTAAAAGACAAAGTTGTTATAATCTCAAGGGAACAGGGATATTTGTAAAACCAAAATACAGAACCATTTTAAAGGGACGGTCTAATCAAGGGAATTGGATTGTGGAATGGTTTAGAGAATGATGTTAAAAATTAGGCATGTAACGGTTGTAGTTGGTGTACCGAACCGAAAAGGTACGGAGGTGGACCGAACCGAACGTGCTGTACCGAAACGGTTATTTTTTCACTCATTGAATGTTAATATGTGCGCCGCGGAACAAAATTTCCTGGGCGCGTTTCAGCACGGAGCTATTATCTCGCAGCACGCGCAGCATTAGCCGTTAGCTTCTCGCTGCGGTTTCCTGTTTGTTAACGTTATGGTTTTCTTGTTAAAAGACGAGCGCACAAAGCTGTGTGTGTGGACGTTTTTTCATGAAGACTGGATCTGCAGCAGCAACACGTCTAACGTGAACGCGCTGGAAACTACGTCATCAGAACGTGAACGAGCTGTTACAAAGTACGCTAACCACACAGCTGCATTTAAACAACTTCTACAAAGTGCGCTAACAACACAGCTGCATTTAAACAACTTCATCAGGTAATTTAGATGGGTCCAGATCAATAACACAAACTGTATGAGTTTTTAAAGCTCTGAATCTAAGTCTGAAAGTTTTTAATGCACAGTTGATCCTTGCTATGAGACATCCATCACGTCAACACTTAAGTCAAAAAGTTCAGCTCTTTATGAAAAAACTAAAACTGATGGTCAACAAGTCCTGGAGCTGATTTAAACCCTGCCCTGATGATGAGTGAGATATTCAACCGTTCAAGAGGTATTGTTATTTTATTATAATTATTATTTATAATTTATTATTATTTAAAATTATAATCTTATTAACTTATTTTTTTACCTCTGTGTTTTATTTCCAGTATTTCCAGTTACAGAGGTAGCTGCTCTCCTTCCACTTCAGGGAAATCCACCAGAGATCACCTGCTGCAGCTAAGAAGTGTGTGATGACTGAATTGAACTCTGGAACTGTTCCAGGACCAGTCCCACCAAGAAGAGGTTGTGAGTAATGAGGACAAATACAGCCACACTGGTGCTACTGGACAAAAACTTTATTAGTTAAGATTGTAAACAGTCTGTTGCTGCTTATTGTTCTGGTTCTGACTGTTATTGTATTCATTAAGATTTTTATTATTTTTAATATAATTTATTTATTGTAGAGTGCTGTTTATTTAAAATATCATCCAAATGGGTCACTTTTATTTATTACTACAATACAATACAAACATATTTTTGGCATATTTTCAAAATAAACATTTTGTAAGTCTTTATTTTGTCTTTTTTTTTTGTACCGAAAATAAACCGAAAATAAACCGAACCGAGCCCTCCTTGTAATTGAACCGAACCGAAATGTGATTTTAGCGTACCGTTACACCCCTATTAAAAATGCCAAGTCAATGTAGAAAATGATCTAAACTGAATTGTTAAAAAAAATGAAGTAGTTTAATGTGTATTGTATTAGAGTAATGGTACGTCCAGACCGAACGCGTTTTGAGCTGCAGGAGCGTCCGGTTTACATGCAAAGTCAATGGGGGACGCGCCTCTAGGGGTCGGGCGTCGCGTCACGTCCGTTTCGAGCGGTGTGGAAGTGGCGGCTGAGCGTTTTCCGTGCACGTGAGCCTGCGGCAGCCTCCACTGCACGCCTTGAAAATGCCGAAGATTTCGCCGTTCAACGCGTCTGTCAACCAATCAGGGAGAGTCGGAGAGGAGAGAGAGGGAGTCAGCTATGTGACGCGGTAACGAGGGGACGGGTGTTGCGCAACTGTGTGACGTATTGTTTGTGAGACACGCGAAGATTTCGCCGTTCAACGCTCTGTCAACCAATCAGGGAGAGTCGGGGAGGAGAGAGAGGGGAGTCAGCTATGTGACGCGGTAACGAGGGGACGGGTGTTGCGCAACTGTGTGACGTATTGTTTGTGAGACACGGAAATAACCCGTGAAGTCGTGTTCAAGTATGGAGGAGAAATAAAAAGGACCTTGCCTGGCGGAGTGCCAGTGAGGAAGTCGGGATATCGGGTAAGTTTTGAATTGTGAACTTTTCACGTTTAGCAAGTTAAGCTCTGCTAACCCCCCACCCCGCCGCCGCTGCTTCTCGTTCCGGTCTGAACACCACTGGGTCCCGTGCGTCCAGCTTGAGGCGTTTCGTGCTTTTTGGCCGCTCAAAAAGCGTTTGGTCTGGACGTACCATTAGAAAATTAGAAAGAGTTATTCATTTTGTTCTGTTACTTGAAGATAATTATTGTTTGAACTGATTGTTTGAAAAAAGGGACAATATAATAAGATTTTTTTTCTTCCTTCTGCTACCTTTCATTTTATATTTTGTATTCATATCATATATGGGATTGTTTTGTATTGTATTTTAAAATGAATACATTTATAAATAAAAAAATAAGATACAAGCAAAAACATTAATTCCTGCCTTTTGTCTTGTGGCTGCAGGTTTTAATAGACTTATATGACAAAATAATAAGATTAAAACTGAGCAGCTTTCCACCGACTGACATAACAAAAGACCATAGATCTGGTTTCTGAGCTGCAGGGTCTGTCTGATATGTGCTCCTGAAGCTGTGGCGCTAACCCAGCATCGCATGACACACCTCAGCAGTAATGCTCTCGTGCATAAAATGAAAGAGAGCTGTTTGTTTGTTTGTTTCACTGAGCCAGGCCATCGTCCCCACCTGTTTCAAAGCCACCACCATCATCCCTGTCCCAAAGAAGGCAACGCCCGCATGCCTCAATGACTATCGCCCAGTAGCACTCACCCCCATCCTGATGAAGTGCTTTGAACGGCTAGTCATGAAAAGCATCACATCTGTCCTCCCTGACTCCCTGGATCCCTTCCAATTTGCATACCGACCTAATCGCTCAACCGACGATGCCATCTCCTCTGCCCTTCACACAGCTCTCACACATCTGGACACGAAGGACTCCTATGTTAGAATGTTGTTCATCGACTTCAGCTCGGCATTTAACACCATCATCCCCCAACAGCTCATCCTTAAACTGGACAGTCTGGGGCTGAACACCTCAATGTGTAACTGGCTGCTAGACTTCCTGACCGGGAGACCACAGACAGTGCGGGTCGGGAGTAACACATCTAGCACCATCACATTGAACACAGGGGCCCCACAAGGATGTGTGCTGAGCCCCCTTCTATTCACCCTGCTAACACACGACTGCACACCATCGTACAGCTCCAACCACTTCATCAAGTTTGCGGACGACACAACAGTGGTGGGTCTCATCAGCAACAACGATGAGACGGACTACAGGAACGAGGTGAGCCGCCTGGCCTTGTGGTGCGGACACAACAATCTCACTCTCAACGTGGAGAAGACAAAGGAGATTGTTGTGGACTTCAGGAAGAAGGATGCCCAACATGCCCCTCTGACCATCAACAGCACCGCAGTGGAGAGAGTAGACAGCACCAAGTTCCTGGGAGTGCACGTCTCAAAGGACCTGTCCTGGAGCAGGAACACTGCAGCACTGGCAAAGAAGGCTCACCAGCGTCTCTACTTTCTCCGCAAGCTGAAAAGGGCTGGAGCTTCAACCCCCATCATGAGCACCTTCTACAGAGGTGCCATAGAAAGTGTCCTGACCAGCTGCATCACTGTGTGGTTTGGTGCATGTACTGCATCCTGCCGCAAGAGCCTCCAGCGCATTGTGAGAGCAGCTGAGAAGATCGTGGGCACCTCCTTGCCCTCACTGCAGGACTTACACAGCAAACGCCTCACTCGGAAAGCCCACCGCATGGCAGGTGATCCCACACACCCACTACACAGCTGCTTCAGACTGCTGCCATCAGGGAGGAGACTGAGGAGTCTCCAGGCTCGAACCAGCAGACTGAGAGACAGCTCTGTTCATCAGGCAGTCAGAATGCTAAACACTCTGCCTGCTCTGCCCCCCCTCCCATTTGAACTGCCTTAACACTAAAACTTTCTCACACATTACCACTCAACACAAAGATTTTAACACTAGACTCTGTGTCATCAAACGGGTTTTCACTAAACTCTCGGTCATGTGCTCATACAGTTTGCACTACTTCTCATACTTGCACTAATGTCTGTATTACATCACTGCCTATAATCATAATACTGTTTACATTCTCTGTTTACATTTATTAATACTGTTTACTTTTATTACTACTGCTTACATGTAATTACTACTGTTTACATTTACACTACTCTAATATCTACACCACTGCTGATACATATACAGTGTGCTCTGAACGGTCTTATTTAGGGATGCCCAATGTGCCTTACTGCATATGCCACTTTTTGCCTCTATAACAACATCAACTACTACCTCATACATATACTGTGTACATTAACTCATACGCTGCTTTGCCACTTTGCAAATGTCAATGCTAGAAACCTTTAGTTTATTTTAGTTATACTTTTTATACTCTTTTTTTATACTAGTATGCAAAAACTCAGGACAGTATTATGTTCATTAAATGTTTAATGTTTTAGTTTTAGAGTTGGTGTAAATTTTCATACTCTTATACCACTATGCAAAAACTCAGGACAGTGTTAGTTTTACTATTTTATGCTTATGTCTATTATTATATGTTTCAGTGTTTCAATGTTTAGATGTTTACTGTTGCACCGAGGGACTGAGAGAAACGCAATTTCGGTCCTGTGTATGTCCTGTACTGTACATATTGCAGATCTGACAATAAAGTTGACTTTGACTTTGACTTTGTTTTGTGCAGAACTCTGTGGGTGGAACTGGTGGTCTGTTCCAGCTGTAATATTACCATGAAGGGAGCTCAGATGAGCATGCTCCATCCAGACTGTGCTGGCTACACAGCTGAGAGAAGCACAAGGGTCAACCTCAAGCTGACAGCATTTCGCTTGGTTCCAAGAACACTCGGTATTTACACAACACAAAGTGCAAGACGGGAAATTCTTTTCATTTCCTGCGCACATTTAAACCTTCTAATACCTACCACATGCTGTTGCACATAAAGAAACGGCTCCACTGGAGAGAAACGGTGGGAAACTTGTGATTGTGCACACGAGCAATTGTACTGAGTACCGTAACGGAGTCGGAAGGAATTCAAATGACAAAGTTTTAAACACAGATCTTAGACGAGGGGTGCCCATATTCTTCATCATGGAGCTCCTTTTAAAATGACCAAGTCAAAGTGATCTACCTACTATCAGGCCCCGTTAACTTCTGGAAACAATGGTGTTTTTTTCAATGAGTCATAAACAAAAAATGAGCGGGTTTACACGAAAACGCTGTAGTTTCCATGTCAGTCGGGTTGCCAGATAAGAACTGATGAACTATAGTAGTCTCTTTCAAAATGACAGTATTTTGACCTAAACTGTCATATGTGCTGAGTAAAGATGTTCTAAGATGAGGTGTGTGTTGTGTTTGTATGTGCACAGAAAAAGAGGGTTACCGTATTTTCCGCCTGATAGGTCGCACCCTTCTATAGCTCACTTAGTCCAATTATTGGCAATAAATTGGAAAAATCCCAAAACAGGTCTCACCTTCAGTTAGGTTGCACCTACGTCACAGCCGACGTAACGCGTCACCCACCGCTGACGTGACGCGTCACCGCTAAGACAACCCGGAAATGTGGTCCGAGTGTTTAGTTCTGCTGCAAATGTCTGCCACAGGAGCGCACAGCAAAGGCTTTAAGAAGATTAACACGGTAAAAACAATTATTTGTTTGCTAAAAATTATAGCTGACATTATAGCACAAGGGTTCCTGAGCTTAACCGTTCCTTAATAAATTCACGAAATGGTCAAATCAGCTGGATTTAAATTGTTTCTCTTTGACGTCTTCCAAACCATCGCGTGCGCTGCGAAAATAAATTATAAATAAATCGAATTTTATCTCAAACAACTCCAACAGCTAACAGTTTGTAAATGAACACCAAATAATTACTTTCTGTAGGTTTAAAGAAAATCTGCGGTGTGGTTTATGAGTTATTTAGACAAATAGTAGCCGTTTACGGTAGCTAACTGCTAACAAACAACAATGCTAAAAGATTGAATTTTATCTCAAACATCTCATAAAGCTAGTCAGTTGTAAATGTCCATACAGTGATTACTTTCTGCAAGTTTGATAAAAATCTGTCCTGTGGTTCTTGACTTATCTTGCTAACAAACACAGCTAACAGTACAGGTAGTCCCCGACTTACGAGCGCTCTGACTTACGAGGTCCCGGACTTAAGAGCATGCATCTCATAAAAAAAAAAAAAAAAAAAAAAAAATATTTTTTTTTTTACTTTTTTTTTTTAAATAAATGAATACATGTACAGTACTGGACAGTCACCAAGCACTTAGCCTATCCTAACACAGTTTTTAAAGATGAAGGAATAAGTTGAATTGTCTCCCTTTCACATAAAGGGAGCAAGCTCCCTATGGAGCCTGCAGGGAGGAGGGAGACAATTCAACTGACTCCTTCATCTTTAAAAACTGTGTTAGGATAGGCTAAGTGCTTGGTGACTGTACAGTACTGTACATTTATCTATTTATAAATAAAAAACAATAAAAAATTAAAAATACTGTATATACTGTATATTTTTAATAAATAGATAAATGTACAGTACTGTACAGTCACCAAGCACTTAGCCTATCCTAACACAGTTTTTAAAGATGAAGGAGTCAGTTGAATTGTCTCCCTCCTCCCTGCAGGCTCCATAGGGAGCTTGCTCCCTTTATGTGAAAGGGAGACAATTCAACTTATTCCTTCATCTTTAAAAACTGTGTTAGGATAGGCTAAGTGCTTGGTGACTGTCCAGTACTGTACATGTATTCATTTATAAAAAATAAAAAAAGTAAAAAAAAATAAAATAAAAAATTTATTATTTTATTATTTTTTTTTTTTACTATGTGATCCTACTTACGAATTTTTGACTTACGAGCGCCCCCTAGGGACGGAACTCGCTCGTAAGTCGGGGACTACCT